>JAUEKZ010131834.1:0-15230 GCA_031471865.1 Melibe leonina | reverse complement strand
CCTCGAGTCTTTTACCGCAGGTTAAAAGCCAAGTCGGAGCTATAACATTTCAGCCCCCGCCCCCCCCCTCCCCCACCTGCCCCCTAATTGTGCATCAAGTAGCAAATTATGGCGAGCTAGGTCTTTAGGAATTCGGTGAAAATAAAGGCAACGAGTAGATGCCATGTCATTTGCCTTGTACAATCTCCTGCTTACTTTATGATCTCCAACGTTCAGCTTGAGCATAGAAATAGAACTCACACGAGTAAATAGTGGAAAAATCCATTTTCATTTTGTAAATATCCTGAGCATGGAGATCTGTCTTCGCTGCAGTGACCCTGCACCCCACAGGACAAGCGGAAGAAGAGGAAAATATCTTGAGGACATAACATATTCCCTAAGCGTCAAGTTTACAAGGAATTCGACGACTCCCCGACCTTTTGCCTTGACATCATTTTTAATGTCCAGAAAATGGAGAAAAATATCCCACACGTGGCCCTAAGCGCTACGCGCTCGTTTACAATTCTTATGGGACTTTGAATCGTTTGTAGACAACAACGAACGATAAATGGCTAGACATGCTGGCACCACAGTGATGAGCAGAGACAATAATAAATAATCAGATCTCAATTTAGAAACACAAAATCCACAAGGTTATTGATCAGAAGAGTGTATTTTTATTTGCGGTTTTGGGGTTTTTTGGGGTTTTTTTTTGGTCAAAGCACTGACGCTTTTTAAAAGAGTGGATTCTAGAAGTGCAAACTAATATGAAAAAATGTTTTTGAAATAGACTTAAGCCAAGGACATCAATTTCACCGGCGCCATTCCATCAAATAATTTGATGTCATATCTCAAAAAAATTGAAGACTTGCAAATCCCTTAAATCCACCAGGAATTCTCCACTCGTAATAACTTGTTTGTGTAGAGAATTGCAACAACAAAAAACTCCACAAAACATGCTGAAAAAGTTTGATATGTTTCATGATATCCTGTTGAACTTACTGTACTGAGCCCCTTGTTGTGTTTCAATTTTCTTTAGCTGTATTTTTTCATGTTTATTTTTCTTTTATTCTAACGGCTAAAAACATATAGTTGTGTAATGCCCTAATGACAAAAAAATGGTATTTATGCGCCAGACATCCAGAACGGAGATATCCGCTGATGTGTACAACCCTCTCTCTCATTTGTCTTATCGTGTAGATCAGGACACTACTTCCTTTTTAAGTTAACCATACCATTCCAAAGACAAACTTGAGAGAGTATGCAGTGCAGAAACGAGACAAAGCCAAGGAAAGCAGAAAAAATGGAGAAACAGAAAAAACAGAAAAAACATTTTCCAGAGAGGGTTTCGAACCCGGGACCCAGCTACGGCACCCATCGCCTGGCCGGCAGCACAAACAGCGAGCTAACCACTTGAGCTATGTTGCATGCCATAGTCCTCAATGCTTCCGTGTCCAGCGGCATTTCGAAAACGACCGTCCATCTACGTGCAGGTCATATATTTAACATAGTTCTCTGCGTCCTCTGGGTGCTCTGCATCTCTTTCGGTCTAGATACTTAACAACAACCTGCCATCTTAGGTAGCACTGTTTATTTGTGAAAGTACTCACACTAATGCACTTCATACGGCATTCTATTGACCTTTTCCAGAAAATGTCAAACGACCCTTTCCTGCTTACATTAATAAACTTCATTCTCCAAAAATCCCAAATTTAACAACAAGTGAATTTCTAACATGGAGGTCCAGATGGCTGGTTCTTTGCAGCGTTGTAGCATCGACATGTCATGTTGGTTGTTTAATTTGTTTGTCTGGTTGGTTGGTTGGTTGATTCATCGACTAGTTGGTTGGTTGGTTGGTTAGTTGGTTGATTGGTTGGTTGGTTGGTTAGTTGGTTGATTGGTCGATTGGTTGGTTGGTGGCTGGTTAGTTGTTTGATTGGTCGGTTGATTGGTTGGTTGGTTGATTTATTTGTTTGTCTGGTTGATTGGTTGGTTGGTTGATTGGTCGATTGGTTGGTTGGATGGTTGGTTGATTAGTTGATTGGTTGGTAGATTGGTCGATTGGTTGGTTGGTTGGCTGGTTAGTTGTTTGATTGGTCGATTGATTGGTTGGTTAGTTGGTTGGTTGGTTTATTGGTTGGTTGGCTGGTTGGTTGGTTGGTTGGTTGGTTGGTTGGTTTACTTGACATTAACAGTTGGGATGAAGATATAAAACCCCAGCCATCTTCATTTGTTTATTTTTCGGCTTTTTGTTTGTTTGTTTTTGTTTGATTTTGGATTTTTAAACTTTTATTGGAATGTCATTTTCTTGTAGATTATAAACAATAACGATAGAAGAAAATCTAGACTTGACAGGGTTATTTCTTTCGCTGAAACAACACAACAACGTCATGAATATATTTTTTAATGAAATACAGCAATAATTGTTGGTGCCTGTTCCATGAAACAAGTTCCAGACAACCTACTCGAAGAGATTGACAAGGGTAGCTTTAGCGTGTCGGCCTGCTCAAACAGACTGACAGTAGACAGTGACTGCTGGGTTTATAGCCTTCAATTTTGAACTCTGTAGCAACATTGGCCATCTCTCTCTCTCTTTCTCTCTCCATCTCTCTCTATATCTCTCTATCTCTCTCTTTCTCTCTCCATCTCTCTCTATATCTCTCTCTCCCTTCCTCTCTCTATCTCTCTCTATCTCTCTCTATATCTCTCTATCCCTTTCTCTCTCTATCTCTCTCTCTCTCTCTCTCTCTCTCTCTCTTCATAGCATAACTAGTGGGCATATTTTCCCATCACTTTCCTCCTTGATATATCCCTGTCAAATGACTTAGTATCACGATGCCATTATGTGTACACATTGTACTTTAAGTAAACTGCTACTTAGAAAAAACCATTTAGCAAACCGATGTCATTTCCAAATGCTTGAAAGCAGAGACATAAGAAAATGATAACAATAGCTTCAAGCCTTCAAGGCGTTCATTTTTCTTTTCTTTTCCAGCAAACATCCGGCTGAGGGAAGATAGATGGCGTGATATAAAACTGTTCAAACAGCCAAAAACTTTGGACATTATAATGAGAGAATAGCAAGAGAGGCTCAGATTTAAAGGTAAGCGGGCGGGCGGGCGGTGTGATTCATTGTGCAGCACCATAAATCATGCAAGAATGTACTTCTAATTTATTCTGATTAGAAAAAAAAAAGGTAAGTGAATGCTTTTTTTGCGCTGACATCCACGAAGAGGGCTCATTATGATTTACACTTTTATTTCCCCCGGCCAAAAGCAAACATCGAAATATGTAGGACCAGATAAGTGCCTGCAAGGCGTGTTAAGGCTATAAAGAGCCAGGTACATATTTTACTGATGATTCGACCGTTGAGTTTTCCAGTAAACCGCCTATCAGGACCTGCAAGTCAAAACGGGATGTCCTCAAAGCGGGACCCTTAAACAGTCACCAAAGCTACACTCCATTACAGTATTGTTTCCACCTAATATATTCGTTTCAAACATGCACCATTAACCCCACACGGGCTGGTGGGCGCGTCAAATATCAAACAGTTTCGTAGCGCAAATAGCGTGAAGTGTCCTGCGGTTTGCACTCTTGCCTTGTCAATCGGCATTTTAGCAGCTACTCCGCCAGGTGTGCGGCGTTATGAAGACAGTGCTGAGGCTGGTTGGCCCGGTGTTGTTATATTGTGACTGGGTGATATATTCGAGTGAGCCCTAAGTGTATCGGTGTGGCTGCAAGCTAGTTTGTATAGAGACTACAGACTATGGTATGACCTACAGACTGTGATAAAAAGGGCATTGAACTGGCAGCAGCAACCAACCAACCAAACAACAGAACCATTTCCATCATGATGTGGATGTCCTTGGCCATCAGAACAAGCAATAAACTCTGACCAGCCTGGGTACGAAGGACTGTAAAACGGGTATACCTAGGGAGTCTGGATATTGTCCGAGTGCGAGTATTCAACGGGCACTTTCGTAGAACGCTAATCATTGGTTGCAGTCTTCAATATACGTTATACATCCCTTCCTCAGTACTGAAAATACGAACAGTTCATCTGATGTATAGTTACATGTAGGGTTTGGCGTTATTTCCAAATATCCCAGTCTCATTCTACTTAATGTCCATTAACTTAAAGTCTTTTGCCAACAACTTAAAAAATTAAAAATGTGAATATTTAGATAGAAATACCAGTAAAACGGCTGCTGGTTACGAATCAGACGGTGCGTTGAAAGATCACACGATTTGGATGAATTAAAAGAAAAACAACAGAGCTACATGAAACATTCTATACACTACATCAATAGCGTTCAGTTGGATTCGAGAATGTAACATTGATTATTAAATGCTTTGTGAGCGATTCAACGTGTACGGTGAATTTTGGATTAACTTTACACACCGCTATCACAGATGGCGTTTTGTTTAAATTGCAGAAAAAAATTGCAGAAAAAAATTACAACTATGGCCTTTTTGCGTGTCCAGCATAGATCAGTGCTATGGCGAGTGAGTCACAGAAAATGAGGAAAAAGATTCGCACAGCGAGGGGGTTTGGTTGAACATTCTGTGTTAGTGGATGGCTTGTTAAAACCAGAAAGAAAAGCACTATAAACCATTAGCAGTTGTTGGTTTTTTGTTGGTTTTTTTGCGGTGTAACATCCTTTTTAATACTTTGAGTTCGTATCAAATTCTGAGCTATCTAGACAAGTCAACGTGTTGCCTAATAGAGCACAGTTTTTAGAGTTATGGCTTTAAAAGGTTTTGCCAGAAATATTCGTCTTTTCTGACACTACATCGAAGCCCCGGTATGAAAATTGAGATGACACTTTCCTATCGATACTTGGGGGACTTGAGCGTTATCAGCTTCTGTGTTGATTCTTATTGGACGGTTACCATCATGAGAGCGTGTTGCCTTTCAGAACAATGCATAGTGATTTTGTTATGCCACCATCCCACCACCGTGTGCCAATAGACTGTATGCGATGAGGCAAAATACTCACAACAATGCATCCCACTACCATGTGCCGATAGACTGTATGCGTTGAGGTAAAACACTCACCACAATGACTGTACTGTACTAACACACACATTTGTGCTATGGTGGTATTGAGAGAGGGACCCAAAATAATGAACACTGCGCACTTGCTTGTGGGCATGTTGTCGTTATGACGTCATCCGCATAGTCTACAGCTCAGTCGGTGCAGCTTCTGACTATTCTTGTGTCGTTTGACGTGGATTCGAGTGTTAGGCGGGGCTAGATGGCTTTTTTTTCACAGCCCCCCCCCCCCCTTCTGTCCACCAAGTAAAAGAAAAGCTGGTGACTGGTCTATTCATAAAATAACTTCTTACTACCTCATCATGATGTATGCCTAGTACAATCAAGGCTGTACTTGCAATTTCTTCATCTCAAAGTGAGTACGAAACCCAACGAGTACCCCTGCCACGGAAGTCAAACTCTCACCCTCGTTATCTTTGACCCAGTCCATGATTTGCTAGTGGTCAGATATTAGAAATTATCGACCGTAAGATTTGTTTTTTATCATAGCAAAATGGAAGTGAGAAATCTTCGTCATCTGTGGGGTTTTTTATCGCTTTTAGTGTTTCAGGTCAAGAATTACAATTGAAATAATAAAGCTTGAACCGAAAGGCAACACTAAAACTACAAATATAATTTGACCTACTGCCAGGTTTGTAAACTTTAATTACATCTGGCAAATGTAAAATGGACGCGACAAGAATTTTTTTTGTCAGAAGTACCTCTTGCTTTTGCTTTTACTACCGTTTAAAAACAAGTTAGAACAAGATCTACTAGACCTAGTCATCGATATGTTTTGGAGTCCTTTTTAGAGAATAAATAGAATGAGTGCAAATATGGCAGCGTAGTGTTTGGAAGGTAGAATTTCCCTTTTGTCGTCTTATATAGTGAATTAGTTTTTGTTTCTGCCCATTTGTTTTACTTTGCAAAATCCTATGCTTTGAAAGTAAGACATCAAAACCGGACTGAAAGGCGTCTTTCATTATCCTGTAAGATATCCCTTTTGAAGAATCTAATTACTTTCATTTTTTTAAATTATTACTTTTCATCTAACATGCGTCATTTCAGCGTTTGGGTTATGATCAATTTTCTTTAATGAATCTAAATTATGGGTCTTAACGAAGGGAATCTTATCCTGGCTAGCCTTCAAATGATATCAGACATAATACTACAACACCAACACCAACAGCAACAACAAAAATTCCAAGAGTTTCAATAACATAATTAGGCTACTGTGTTTCGCCAAATCCTAATGGAGGCATTACTGAACAGACACAGAAAAAGCAGTGGATTCCTTTCATCCTCCTGCCAATCCCTTAATCTGACACAGAAAGAAAAAATGCTTAGTTAATTAATAGAAATCCTCACTGAATACAATACATTAACAACCACATCACAGTTTGCAAAGGTCTTCATTGTTGATTACTCCCCAATCTTGGCATCAGGTCATCCTCGGCAACATCCTCTTATCACATCATTGTTCCCATGGAGGACAATCGAACCGTACGACGGTTTGGTTTTTATAATACTTTATAATACACTTCGATCGCCGGGTGGACTTTTGCCTGTGTAACGCACTTTTGCAACACAATATAGGTCATGGTCATGTTAACCCTTTCACTGCGAGCTCTGATTCAATGCCATTTGAATTATGCAAAATCTTAAAAATGTACGTGTTCTTGTACCAGATAAATAAGATTTCAGTATAAAAACAGGCAAGTTTTGAGGATTTTCGTGACCTTAGCAGTGGAAGGGTTAAAAGCGGAGCTCTCTAGATAAGATAGCGTGCTGCCAACCAGTGATGTTTTGAGGCAGCTGAAAAGGTTAATATTCTAATGCATGATATTAAATTTGTTATTTTGTCTTTGCCTTGTTCATGCCTTAAAAGTATCAACCCTTTTCACCAGTTTACTGCTAAATTGTTAACATTATAGTGTGTACTCAGTGGTGCTGATGTGTCGTGTCGTCCTTGGTCCCCAAAGTGTTAGAGTGATATCAAAAGCATTGGATAGATTCTGATGCTGTGGCTGTATTCCCACACTTGAAGAAAGAAGACGAAAAACTAGTGTTAGCAGGACTGAGTGGAGATGGCTAGTCTGATTAATCTGTACGACTGAGGATAACACGGTAGGCGGAAATGATTCCATCCATAAAGGAACGTTTTAAGCAGCGTACCAAATAACCCCATTTGTCGTTAGAGAAAACAAACCATCAGAAAACAATAAATATACAAAATGTGCAAATGCACGCATACACACACACACACACACTCGCGCGTGCACATACGCATACATTAAAAACCCTGACATGTCGGTCTCTAGGCGACTGCTCTATTACCGAGCCAATTGCAAGACACCCGATCGAGTAAGTCCCATGATCTACCCCATAGATAAATTACTGCTTGGTCAGCTAAGTCAGTAATTGCAGTACATCCATCAGTTTATGATAGGTAGATACGTATTTGCATAAACATTGGCATTCCCTCCCATCGCGATTGATGGTGGTGGATTAGATAAAGATAAAAGCTACCAGATGCCACACCTCCTGTTTGAGATGTTGCAGCCCCTTTCGCTCCTTTTTTTTCTTTTTAATATCAATTAAAAATTAAGTTTAAAAAGTGAGAAAAAAATGTATTAAGTATTCACCATTCTTTCTCTCTCTCTCTCTCTCTCTCTCTCTCTCTCTCTCTCTCTCTCTCTCTCTTTCTATCTCTCTCATTCTCTTTCATATATATATATATTTATAGATAGATAGATATATATACATACATATATATTATATTACCTTTCTCTCTCTCTCTCTCTCTCTTTCTCTTTATTTCTCTCTTTATCTCTCTCATATTCTTTCTCTCTTTATCGCTTTCTCTCTCTCTCTCTTTCTCTCTCTGTGTATGTGTGTCTGTGTGTGTGTGCGTGCCTCCCATTTGATTTATTATCAGAAGCCTCCATGTTATGTATGTTTTCTTCCCTCGCAACTCCTTCAGTTCAGTCCTCGTTTCTCCAGCATTTATCACTCTCTCCATCTTCTCAATTTCTCTCAAATACATGTTCTGTTTCCCTTCCCATGCCTTCTCTCTTTCTCTTTCTCTCTCTCTCTCTTTCTCTCTCTCTCTCTCTCTCTCTCTTTCACTTTCATTTTTCTCTCTTAGTCTTTCAACCACTTCTCTAAAACTCCTGCTATCGCTGCATCCTTCCTCTTTTGTAGCTCTCCCCTTCATCAATAGAACCCTATTATGGCTGATGATAACCATCAACCACGGAGCTTTTATGACCTAACACCCTCTGCATCCTAACTCCCATGGTTCCTCAACTGTTTTTTTTTATCAGCCTCTTACCTTTGCTGCCGCATGTTGAGAAATGAAATGTCAGTGTGACTTTTCAACACTTGACGGCAAAACTAAATGCAGACTGTATATTCAGAATAGGAGCACGGCAATTTATAGAAACAAATTGGCATATCTAATATACCCTGCCCAAAAATTGATTAGCCCCCCCCCCCTCTCCTCTTTCCCCGGTCGCTAGATAACTGAACTAAGGAGACATCTGTGTCCAATTAAAACCTTTTCTTTCATCGTATTATGCGCATATTTCCGGTAGAAACATGTGCAAACATTTATGATCTGCCTATCCAATATTTTTTTCTACCATTGTCTAATCACTAACTAGTTAGTTTGTTCAATCAGCGGTGTCATTTATATTTTCATTACCCATTCAATTTCCTCCAATACAAGAATTATGAAAATTTACATGAAGATTTAACCATACCTGATATTTTATACGCTGAAATTTAGTTCATCAAACTTTCATATTGGTTAACCAACAGTATTTGGATGCGAGGACACATTTGTCACATTTTTGTCCTACATCTTGCCTGGGTTTACATATAATATTATTTTTTTAGCAATGCAGTTTTGTGTGTATTTGAAACGTATTATACCACAAAAGACAACTTGAAAATAAATTTCACATAGGCGGCAAAACAAAAACCCACTGAACTCTCTCTTTATTCTGTATTCTTTATTTTCATTTTTGTTTTTGTTTTGTTTTGTTGTTGTTGTTGTCTTTTTTAGTGTTGTTTTGTTACTTCAATTACCACTCTACATAATATAACAGGAAATCAAACTAATTTCATGCGGGAAGATGTTATCAGATAAATTATTCCTACCTATTGTAAGGATATCAATTACCGAAGGTTTCGCCTTAAAAGCAATTAATGGATTGCACAAAATGAACCGTATCATGATACAAAATACATGTTGTCTGAAGATAAGATTCAAACACTTTATACTTTTAGCAGGCAAGTAATAGAATCAACATGATCTGCTCGGTTGCTCAGTAGGTAGAGCGTTCACTTCGGAACCGGCAAGTCAGTGATTCAAACCTGAGACTTTAACACAGCTAGGTCTGATTCTAACCCAACTGAATATGCAAAATCTTTAAAATGTTCGTACTCTTATACCAAATGAATCAGATTTCAGTGAACTGACATATGCCAAAAGCCTGAATTTCAGGCTTTTGGCATATGTCAATTCTTTGAAATCTGATTTATCTGGCATGAGAACAGGCAAATCTTGAAATTTTTTGGTGTCCTTAGCATTGAAAGGGTTTGCATAATATGGAACACTTTAATTTTGAAGATTTAAAATAATGTTCTGTTTGGTTCGAATTTGACGCCGCTGTGAAAAGATTAAAAAATGATTAGAGGTGGATCAGACCCAGAACCCACCGGCGCACCACCCGTCGTCCATAGCCCATCACCCATCATCCATCGCCCATAGCCCATCACTCATCACCCATCATCCATCTCCCATCACCCATCACCCATCACCCATCACCCATCGCCCTTCACCCATCACCTGTCGCAATTCACCCTTCATCCATCACCCATCCCCCATCGCCCATAGCCCATCACCCATCACCCTTCAACCATCACCCATCGCCCATCGCTCATCACCCATCATCCTTCACCCATCACCTGTCGCAACTCACCCTTCACCCATCACCCATCACCCATCACACATCACCCATTCACCCAACACCCATCGCCCATAACCCATCACCCTCCACCCTTTACCCTTCACCCATCACCCACCACCCATAAACCAATCACCCGTCGTCCATCACCCATCTGTCTGGTCAATAATACCCCACGAAGACAACGGCGTGCCACCCAGTCAGTAGGACCCACAGATTACGTGGCTTATCCGACTCAACCCGGGATAACTCGTCCAGTCCGAACATCGCCATTATTGACAGGCCGAAGCTCTTCCTGGATTTGGCCTAGGGACCTGGAGACCTCGGAGAATGGGAATGGGGGGGGGGGGGTAGTCTGGTGGTCTTCAGTCTTTACTGTCGTAATGCCGAGCGACAAAAGTCTATGTGGTTCATTCTTTGAAAAAAAAATACAAAAACAGCAACAAAAAAGAATATCTATGTTATTTCCACTCACATTCTAATACGTCTGATAAATGAACTAACCTTGCTCGACCCAGTGGCTTGGTAAGATAAGTCTCGATAAATGGGTATTTTTCGCCGCTTTATGAAATATTATAGGCCCATAATGCACGCTTGCATATTGGCACCGTACCAACGAGTGAGGTCTTGAAATTTCATGACGTTGACATGGACATAATTAGACGCGCAAGAATACAACCAATATTTTGACTAATCATGGCATATTCTCTTAGTTCAGCGTTTCATTAATTAATAACACAGTTCTGAAAATATTTTAGAGCAATCTTTCTCACTGTAATTGTTTTTCCATGGGGGGATGTTATAAAAACAAATTTGAACATGAATAAAGTGGTTTCCGGCACTCATTCTTGATAATAGCACTTCTTGGGTCATGTATATGGTCAAGAGCTCGAAGCCGAAAACCTAGATAATTTTTTTTTAATTTTCACTTGCAGTAAGATAGCTGCTCATGGAAGTAGTTTCGTTTGGCGGGGTATAATTTATGCCACCCCCACACCACCAGTTACCCAATCATGGAACCTCTCGTTACATTCGTACACCGATTGGAAGCCCCCGTCGAGTTTCGTGAACGGACACTCCAGCACCAGATGATCCACCGTTTGCTCATGGTAAAATTTGTTGATTGGTTTAAAATTGTCTCTTTAACGCTATTTAAAACACAACTCAATGTATATAGACTGTATGCGTTTGACGTCATATTTACAACATGTTCGCAACCAAGTGAGTGGTGCTCACCTTTTTTCCCCTCTTAATAACACCATAACATAATTGTGTGTTAGTACATGGCGGTTATTGTTGTGAGTAGTTTGCCTTAACACATACAGTGTGTTATATCAAAGCCCAAAGCTTTCTGGACACTGGAAGGTCATACACGACCACCTTACAGCCTCGGGCCACTTTAGAATTGCGTTTCATCCACTACATAGTTTGTTTTGTTCGTTTATTGAGAGTTTTAGGGCACTTGCAACTGCTACGGTCATATAAGCGCCCAACTACATAATTCATTATAATGCATTACATTTAAAAATACAAAAAATGGAGAAATATAACAAAAAAAGATAGATATAATAAAAAGGAGAATTACATGCTGATTTTAGTCATCCAAACAACCAACCTATAATAAAAATGTATGGGTTTGCGATGTCAAAAGTAGAATTCATTATCATAAATGATGTTAATCATATTGGATGTATTATTGTGCAAAACATTTTGTTTTCTACCTGCCTACTTGAGATTTCCATTAACGCTGCAAGTGGCATCAATTATTAAATATTCGAAAAAACTTGATAGACATCTCCTTATTCAGTTATATATGTAATAGATATAGATATAGGTATATATAATGTACATGAATGTATTCATATATTCATATTACCGATCAAGATACCCATTCACTTTGCTTGCTGAAATAATACTGCAAATTGTCGGGGAAAAAGGAGAATCTATTCACAACAAAAAAGCAAAATCACTGCAAATGGAAACACGAAGGAAGTATGACAAATGATGACCTCAAGGTTCATTTCCATTCAAGACGCCTTATTGCATTATGGGTTTTCTCACAGCCTTGAACACGCCCACTTCCAAACTACGGCTTGACATCCTGTCTCTTCCTGTTTGAATGGAATATCTATTTTTAGAGTAATTCGTTTCGGTCCTGACGGCTCCGTAGAAGACAGCTTTCCCCATCTAAGCCGGGCCTTAGTCTGGACTAACGTAGTAGATGGACGATGTTATCATGGCGGATTTAATAGACCATGCACTAAATATGCGTGATGCAGACATGTACCAGCTTGTCATTATGATGTGTCCGGTTGTTTTTTCTGCGTTTGCATTCAAATGTTACCCTAAGTTAAGCGCGGGGAACCTTTAGGGGAATCATGCAGATAGAATGGCGCAATTAGTGTAATTGTCATGAATTTCCTTTTCACGTTATCCAATTATGTTTCATGTTGTTTTAGTTATCAGTACTAATTGCTGCGGATTAATGCCTATTTCTCTAGCTATATTGCTTTTTATTGCGAGATTATCCTCATTAAAATACCCCTGTTTTTATCGCAAAAACATATGATCTATCAGCCTGTACGAATCATTTCAGGTATGTTTTCCCCTTAACCTTAAGCAACACCATAACAAAATGATAGGAGGCTAGTTTCGAAAAGCATTAAATTTTAACAAGTCAACAAGGCAACTACGGGAACAGGAAAGGTAATGTTAGCTCTGGGGTTGCTGTTTTGTTTGTTCAATTTTTCTCCTCGACAATTATCAAGCTGCCATTTGTTGACTTGACGTTACCCAGCATTCAAATCACCAATCCTTCCCCCCCCCCTCCCAACAACTCCAACCCCGGCTCAAAGCAGCTTATAGGGAAGGGTTAATAGATTCTACCTATAATGGCATCGAATGCCAGATCTTTGTTTTGCCAGGGTGGAGTAAACAAGTGATATCGGATGTGGCATGTATTCTCTAATGCGGAGTATCCATTTCACCTCCCCAAGCGGCCGAGGGAGATGCTTGCTCGTCCCGACATAACATAGAGAACACGCCACGCATTCCGTGTTTTCAGAGGGTTAATGAATGTGCGTACAAACAGCAGGACACAAAATAGTGTTCTGGGATTTCCATTGTAAATGGTAACTTTTTTTTTTTTTTTTTTTTGTGGCATACAAGAAATCAATCCATGGATCGACGTTGGAAGAGCGAGAAAATGAGAGACAAAAGAGGGGGGGGGGGAGAAACAGAGATAGAGAGAGAGGGGCAGAGACAGAGAGATACAGAGACAGAGAGATAGAGACAGAGAGACACAGAGAGAGACAGAGATAGAGAGACAGATGGAGAGGGAGAGGGAGAGGGCCAGAACAGAGATGTTTCAAAAAAGGGTTAGCTGCACTTTACAAGACAATGTAAAAAAAACAACCGACTTGTTTCATAATAACTATTCAGAGATCATGCCGTCCTTGATTATCTAAATCCTCGGTGTTAGGCATCAACCGACGGACTATCATCCTGAAATAGTTTCCGTCAGTGCCAATGGTCCATTCTACAGTAATCATCGATCATATTAGTGTTAGAGCATCCGCCTCGGGAATGGTATGCTGAGGGTTCGGATACGCGCCGCGCCATACCTAAAACGTTAAACAATAAACTGCATATTAGCACCTGTCAGGCCAGGCGCTCAGTGCTAATAATATTTGGCAAGATGGGAGTGAAATGTGACTGGGCTAGATATTTGAGGGAGCCCTCCGTTTATCAATGTGTGGCAAGCGCGACATATTGTCTAGAGAGCTCCGTTTTTTATATGATCTAAATTGTATTATTAAGGCTGTTTAAAGATGTCTTTTTAAAAATAAAGAAGTAGGGTTCCTTTGAGAGGTCAACTGTATACTAATTTCTGTCACTGTCAGACATTTTTACGTCTGTTTCTCAGTCTAAGACACAACACCATGAATATCACAAAAACAAAGAGACAAGCAAGGATTTTGTTCGTTGGTTGTTGTTGGAGTTGTTTCCTGTATTACGTCATGATGATAAATACTAACACAAGAGTAGACGCTCTACAGTCTCACACTGTCACAGTAGGCTGACAGCAGGCCAATTAATTTCGATAATGTCGAGTATAGGCGAAACTGCTACTGATACCAATTGTCTACGTCTTCAGGGATATAACGCGTCCGAAATTCAAACTCTTGATCTACAGGGTTTTGATTTTAACCCTCTCAAATCTTCAATATTTGCCATATGTTAAACCAGATAAATCATATTTGAGTGAACTGACATGGATTTCATGCTTTTAGCATATGTGAGTTCACTAAAAATCTGATTTATCTAGTAAAAAAACACGTACATTTTCAAGATTCTGCGTATTTCTGTTGTGTTAGCATCAGACCTCGCTGTGAAAGGGTTAAAACACAATCTATTGAGCCTCCGATTTCACATTTACTACGTTCCCCCCTCATTACTTTTCCGCTCATGTAAATAAACCATTACCGGGAAATTGAGACGATACTTGAAAGGTATACCGGGAAAACTTAACCTTTTAGATGGTATCAAAATCAATTATCATTATACATGAGGCTTGATCACATTTCTCTAGAGCGATTGTTGAACTTTTCGACACTCACGATTTGCCACTCAGAGAGTGCTATGGCAATCTAAACAAGGGCGTCTTATTTAGATGAAGCCTGTGTCGGGTTCTATTCTTCAGTTGTTAGATTGAAAAGCGTACACACAACAAACAAGTCGACGCTGTTCACCATTACACAAACAACTCGTTTAGAGTCTTACGTGTCATAGAGTAGAGGCGGAGCTTTCATCGATTTCTTAACATGAAGGGAACAATGTGAGACAGGACAGGACGCTAGTCTATCACATATTACAAGTTCCTCAACACAAGCCATAACAAGTAGGTACCTACATACACAATTGTTCTAAACGTCTTAAATTGAAGGGATGGTAGTAAATGTCCGTGCATAATTAAGGGGACTTAGATAGAACGTGTTTACCTACTTCGTCACATAGAAGACTTGCGGGTCGAATTATTCAAAGTCATTATTTGGTTCTTGATTCACCAGCAAGCAGTTATTGTGCCACAGCAACATTAACCTGTTCATTGTGGGGTCTGATTCTAACCGAACAGAATTATGCAAAATCTTCAAGAAATTCCTGTTCTTATTATGAGACAAACTTGAGAGAGTATGCAGTGCAGAAACGAGACAAAGCCAAGGAAAGCAGAAAAAATGGAGAAA
>JAUEKZ010131723.1:0-15231 GCA_031471865.1 Melibe leonina | reverse complement strand
TGTTAAATAAAAAGAAGAAAGGAATGCCCCCCCCCCCCCCCTCATAGATTGTTGGCTACTTTTTTCCCCCTGGTATTTTACCATCTCATCTTACTTTTTCTTTACTAGCGGTGACATGACCCAATAGACGATAGTGCCATGCCTAACACCCCAACTAAAACACACAAACAAACGCCAACTGTGACCAGTGTTCTGCTCTATGAGTGAACCATGATAATTTTACCCATTGATCGTTCCTCCCCTCTTCATCCCCTACCGCTCTTCTCTTGATGATTGCACCGTTTCTCAATGGGCCTTTTCATTGGAAAAAAATAGATAAAAAGAGACTTGTCATTCTCAGCTCTTGTGCAAAGTCTGCACTTTGTGGAGAGATAACATCGATCGATGTCTGTGTATTTTAGTTGCACATGAAGCGTCAGCAGAAAATGCCAAAACGAAAGGACACGGCACTGCAACGGCCCGTCGATAAGAAGAGGGAGGGACAAAAGCCGGAAGAAGATAATGACGCTTTTCTTGTAGATGTGCAATTTTGACCTGGTGTAAGAAATAATTTATTGTTCACAGCCAAATTACATTGATTTTCGCACACTGACACATGCAAAGAAAGAAAGGAAAAAAAATTAGAGACAGAGCGATAAAGATAGATATATAGATAGATAGATAGAGAAAGAAAGAGAGAAAGAGAGAGAGAGAGATTTTATTGTGCCTAAATATAGATATCTACGTGTACTATTTCGAATTTGTTGAAAAATTTGGCCCTCCTGTTGATATATTACAGACCACAAGATAACAGTGAATCTACTAATATAGCAAATCAATTTTCAAGCAAAAAAACCCCCCCAAAAAACCAAAACAAAACAAAAACAAAGCAAAAAAAACAAAACAGAACTTTCATCAAAGACAAATTATTTCAGAAGTCAATCCTGGTTTCCAAATTGTCTTTCTTGTACCAGAATTGATCTTCATAATGTAATATATATATCCATTTTATATGTATTCCAGCTACATGAAACTATTGGTGCCAAAAAAGAATGTTTGCTTATCAATTCAATCTTATGATCCAACTGCTAGATCTACTAGTAATATTATTATTATCAATTATCATGATCATCACCACCACCATCATCATCATCATCACCATTATCATTATCATCATCATCATCATCTTCATCACTTCAATATCATTGTCATCATCATAATGATGATAACGCTGATAATAATGATGATAATGATAAAAATACTTAATGAAAAAATAATGTTAATGATAATTAAATGGTATTGCTCTTATTATTATCATTTTTTTACACTGTATTTTTATTATTATCATCATTTTAATTGGTTCTATATCTAAGATACTAAGTGCATATTTCTCTCAACATACTATGCTTTACTTTTATTCTATATTGTTTCATTGTCTTTGGCAACATTGTTACAAGTTTTAGCTAACATTTTTACCCATATTGATAGATTATAATACCATTGGCATTCCAGATTTTCACTCTTATATATTCCCTTTTATTTATCATCCTCACAGATGCTAGAGAAGGGGTGAGCAAGCACAGCCTGTACCGGGGAACCCCCCAGCTAGGGCGAGACAAGTCCCAGTATGAGGGGGGCTGGATAGAGAGCTACTCAGACACTGTAGCCAAGATGGAATCCGCTGTAAGTTGCTTTGCTTTTCTTATAGGCTGTATGCGTTTGATGTCATAATGTCAACATGCCCACAGCTAAGTGAGAAGTATTCACCTTTTTTCCCCTCCCAAACACCATCACACAATTGTGTGTGTTAGTACAGTGTGTCATTGTTGCGAATATTTTTGGTCAATGTATACAGTCTATATTCCATCAAAGTTTACATTTTGATTTTATTTGTGTATGAATATGTTTATTAATTTACTCTGGGTTTTTGTTTGACTATGTTTGGGATTTGTTTTAGTTTTCTTTGATTCTTTTGTGCACTTTCAAATGTGATTTGTAGGTCCTAGTCTGTGTAATCTATTTTCCTTAATTCAGTGTCTGGAATTTTTTCCTTTTTTTTCGTCCACTTTCAGATGCTTAGGTCCTTTTTTCTTCTTCTGTTCAATCAATTTTCTGTTAGTTCCTGTCTGGATATGTAGTATAAACATCTGAAAAGATAGAAACAAAACTATTTGTCAATAAAACCTGTCTGTCTATTACTGAAGTCTGGTAGTAATTCTTATTACTGCATATTATATCTGCTGTTATGTTGGACCTCATTCATCCACAACTGATTTTTGAAAAATATTTTTTAGTCAAAGCCAGAGTGGTTGGCCATTAAAAGCCCCTTTTCTGAGTACTAATAGGAGAATGGTAGTATGTGAAATTTTGCTCAAATTTGGTATAAAATCATCATTTTCAGTTAAAACAAAAGAATATTCATATATTCATTGTCTAAATACAGTTTTTATTGTCGAAACTATTAATAAAAATAAAGCAAAAGCGGATAATCTACAAGACTTTAGCTGATAATGATACTACAATACAAATCAAGAGAATAAAATATAGGTATGTTGATTTTTTTTCTCTCTTTCCCCAGCCGGTCAGCGAGGAGGAGGTTGATGTTGAAACTCTTCTTGGCCGTGCTCAGCAAAGCCTGGAAGAACTTCGTCTTAACGATGCAGAGCGACAGTTTCTTCACACCACATTTGTTCTGCAGGAGAAGGCAGAGGACGATGTGAGGAAACTGATAGAAGCTTACCTGGGCCTGGCAGACGTCTGCACCAGGAAGAGCCGTGCTTTTCGACAGAGTCCTCTGGAATGGTTCTGGCTGTGTGTTCACGCTTCCACCCTTCTTAGCGAAGTGACAGAGCTATGTCAGTCAGAGCTACACTCTGAAACAGACAACCAGAAAATTGAGTGGTACAATTCACAGATCAAATTCTCACAGACTCGATCACAAAATCTTGTGGAAGTTCTGGGGCGTACTTTGTTCAACTGGATGAACGAGGGATGGAGATTAGTTGACCCAAATCATTATTCCAATAAGATGTATGCCAAAACTCCTGTCAGCCCTGTGACTCGTCTTCCATTGTCATCTAACTTCCAACAGCCTGGGGGCCTCAGGCCTTTCCAGGCCGGCTTCATGAATCATGCATTTAGTATTGAAAGTCTCCATGAAATGCCCATGAAATTTTCACACGTCCCTATGAATAATGTTAATTGGTTTAAAAGAATTAAACAGTACTGTCACCGCCGACTTTTGAGCAAAAACATCAAAGATATCATGACTGAAATTCAGAATATGAAAGAAGTCATAGACTCAGCTTCAGATGGTAGGATAGAAATTGATACCATATCTGAAGAGACTGACATGGACTTGGCCAAAGAAAGAAATAATATTGACAGAAGTCTGAAAAATGTCATGGAAGAGGAGAATGAAGATGATGAAGAGGAAGTTGTGACAACCATAGAAACCTTTAACATTGCTGAAGTTAATGAGAAATCAAGGACTGACACAGTTGTGAAAGAATATTCTTTATTGTATGAATTAGCTTCCAGTGATGTCGACACTACTGGTTGGGAGTTCTTTCTTGAAGATCGTAAGGAAACTGTTGTTCATAGTGTGATAGAAGTTATTCCTGAATCATCTACATATGGAAATATCCTGGATGGTAACTGTATCATGAGAACTGGTGAGGAGGTCACACAAGAAAGATGTTCATCTCCTGAGGCATTTAATGTAGAAGCTGTCGTGAATGGTAATAGTCATAATATCGATGATGATTTATCTGATTCCAATGATTCAAAAGAAACCACCAAAATAAAGCAAGATGAGGAGAAGAAGAAGATTGATAAAGAACGTTTTTCCCCACTGCGAGAAGGAACTTTAAGATTAACAGTTGCTAAAGCATTTCAAATAGTTGCCCAGAAATTAACACAGAGTGAAGAATACGACAAAGCTGAGGATCTTTATGAAGATGTCCTTCAGATTCTAGAAGAGATCCAAGATGGAACTGTCAAACTCTTGAAATTTAATGCTTTATTACTTCAGAATACAGGACTTCTGTGCTTTCGACAAGGTAATCGTCATAATGGACTTAGAAACTTGGAAAAAGCTTTGAAGATTTATAAAGATCTCCAGGACATGGAAGCCCATCGTGAGGTGGCCCTTGTGCTGATTGATCTTGGAAATGCCTATGCGGATGATCTGCACGATGAAGCTCTATATGACAAAGTCATTGCTGCTGTGTGTGAATTTTTTGAAAGGGAGGCGTCTGATGAAGAGAATGGTGGCTCCTCGTCCGAAAAAACCCCTTTGCCTGAGCTTCCTGAAGATCTTGAACAATTGAAGAGAGTTTCAGAAGCTGTGACTTGCTATGTCGAAGCCTTGGCTGTTTTAGAGAATGATGAAAAAGCTCAAAAACATATCATTGCTATGGCAACAAGAAAGCTTGGTGACTGCCATTTTGTAAAGAGGGAGTATACCGATGCTTTAGATTGGTATGAAAAAGCTCTCAAGATTCATCGCTCATCAGGTTTTCATGGCAAGGATGCTGTTTTGGAAAACGCACACATTTTGAGTATGCTTGGCGTATCCACTTTTATGCTGCATGTGTATCCCCGTGCTTCACACGTTTTTGAACTAGCATTACACATGGTGAAACATGCCCATGGTTTAACATTGTACACATTCCTACACAGTCTGGTCCTATCTCTTCTTGGAATAACATACTATAAAATGAAAACATATCATAAATGTGTCTCCATGTGTACACGTGCATTTGAAACGTTTTGGAATCTGTATGAAGAGAAAATCCCAGATCTTCCTCAGCACAAGTTTTGGCTTGTTTGTCAAAATTTGTACATTCTTGGAAACACTTACAATGTTCTCAATCTCCACAACAAGGGTATAAAATTCTTGGAAATTGGTCGAACTCTGATGCGAGAGTGTCCTGTTGGGGAGAAGAGACAGCACATGAGAATCTTACAAATCTTGGGAGACTGCTACTTTGCGCAGTATGACTACAAGACAGCCCTGGTCTACTATAACGAGGCCTTGGATATTGGTGATAAGGTAATGAGCACATATTATCCTAAGAATGATAAGAGAAGATAAATAAGATAAGAAGATATACTTTATTGATCTTTATGATAAACATTATGTATATCTGCCACACATCTACAGATATAATGGTCCAACAAAAAAACAGTGCAAAACTCACACAAAACAGAACAATGTAACAATGAAAGAAAAAACATGGGGGGAAAATTTAGAACAAGTAAAATTGAAAACTAACGTAAAAAAAAAGCATCAGATTAAATAGGAGTCACAGAAGCAAACATGAGCAGGGAAGGTGGGTGGGGGGATGTTGAATATCCTCAACAGGTAAATAAGACTAACGACATTGCACTATCTTAATAATAACATACATCTATCCCTCTTAAATTTGAGTTATGTATCATATTCGTTATATTAATAAATAAACAAATGGATTAATGTATTATAACATAGCTCAGAAGTTTCTCACTGAATATGATAGAAATACTATCACAGAAAGTTAAAAAAAAAAGCATGGATGGGGTGGGCGAAGGGATAAAGGTTTTTTTTTAACAGAACAAGTAACAAGGTTGCATTATTTATCTGTATAATAAATATGAATCAACTAAAAGAGGTATGATTCACCACCCTCAATGATCTGTCCACTCCTCTTTCAGAAAATAAAATAGAGTTAGTGAGAAAAAAAACATTTTGATAAATAAAAACGAAACAACTGAAAAAACAAACTTTATAAAATCCATAAAAAGACTTCTTTATTTATACTCCCACTCCCACCCTTCAGCATTAAAAAAAAGTAAAATGGGATGAAAGAAAGAATAAAAAACATGTGCCCTACTCCCCCCCCCCAACATGACTAACAACCATTAAGGCACAGCGTGTTGCTTTTAATCAAGGAAGTGAATGAATGTTTACATTATTTATTTCTTACGTCCTACTTGATTCCTGTTACTTGCTTGAGTCCTGTATTTTCACTCAATAAAAAAAACAAAAAGTGTTTTTTACCTGATGGAGATGAATTATGTATCACTTGTAGAAGCGTAAGCATCCACTGTACTTTGTTTAAGGATTCTTCTATGATCTTACTATTGTCTTCCCTTTGGTTTGTTTTCCATCCATATTCTTATTAACATATCCTTCCAACCTAACAGTAACATCCATTTGTCCATCCACTCTCTCTCTGCGTACCATCGTACGTAACTAGCCATTTGTCTGTCTGTTTGACTCTTTGAATGGCTATTTGTTAGTTTTTAAGCCTGCATATCCCTAAAAATGGAGATATATTATTTGTCTGGTTGATCTTGGCCAAAGATCTTTCATCTTTTTTTCTATTATTTTTTTCTTGTTTTCTTAATGATGTTAGACCACATGTTTCAGTTGTCCTTCTTTGAGACAGCAGAATGAAAAATTCATGGCATCAAATACCATTTTGATGTGCTCTTTACAATTCTATGATTCTCTTGAATTGTTTAACCTACTTCTTTCTTGTAGCCTGGCATAAATGGATTAACTGACAAGAATTGATGGATTTTCCAGGTCACAGAGTACTTGAGTTTTTCCACCCAGACAGTCTCTTGTACTCAAGGGTGTGATTTTGGTGGCCATGTGTCAGGGTGTCTCTCATTTGATTGTGCTCCAAATAAGATGAATTACCTTGTTTGCCAGCTTTCTCTTGAAAATTGCAAATTGTTTAAGGGACAGAAGAGGTTCTTTGCTCTGTGTTGTCCGTTTAGGTCTATTCTTATGTATGGAATCACACATTTTTCTGTCTAGTCAATTAATTTCTGTAAAACAATTGCCTTTTCTTTCCTATCAAGCAATCTTTTTAGATTAGTGTAAAGACAGATTGCAAAATATTTATCTGATTATGAAAAAAAAAAAAAGATGAAAATTTAAGTAGGATTGTGCAAATTTTTTCTTTAAGATTTATAATGACAACTGTAAGTTCACTAAGAACTTCTCATAAAAGATAGCTTTGTCATCAAAGTTAATTATTCAGAATTATGGCCTATCAAGTGTCCTGCACTCCATCTTATATGCCATAAATTATTACTCTCTTTAAAATCAAGTCCCAGCCTGAAAGTTCTTCCCTTACTTTCATATATTCCTTATCCTCTTGGATTCTTCGTCTCAACTTCTCTGTCCCAGCAAAATTAAGGAATAAGGGTTAGGTTGTATTTCTTTTTGTGTTTATTACACTCTAACATTAACATCTTTCAACTACCATCTGGTAAATGTTTTAATTGTTACATTTTGTTATTAAAATCCTTCTGAAGGTATCATCTTCCACTGAGAGTGAGGCATTTGAAAGGATGGACGAAATGACATCTTCATCTGCCTCAGAGAATCTGGATATGGCGTTACACAACCAACTGCTAAGTCGGTCGGCTGACGCCCACATCAGCTTGAAGCAGTACCAGAGTGCTGTGCACTATCTGGAGCAGGCCAGGGACATGCAGGACGTGCTGGAGGATGACATCAAAGGTCAGACAGCTTTAGAGACTTTAGAGATCTTTGTGGCATTGAGTAATCTATATAAGGTTTTAAAACCTTCCCCTCAGATCAAGCACTCATACAATCTTTATGAGGTATTCATATATTTTAAAAGAAATTGTTTACCATAAATTATTTCTCTACTGAAATGGGTCTATGCATGATTACTCTTTAAATAATTCTATCGTCTTTTGCATCGATATATTGGTATCAGGACTATTTTTTTTTTTTCATAATAGGAAATGGGCTGTAATTGTTTATATGTGTTTTATAATTTGAAAAGAAAAACCATGTTTTGTTGATGTTATATGCTATATGTTATGTTGTGTTATTTTATCATGGTACTTATCTTATGTTTATCTTATCTCATGCCCTCTGGCCATTCAGGAGACTTGGTGAGCACCCTGCACCAGCTGGGACAGATGCACTCCATGGCTGGAGATGTTGACAAGGCTATAGAGTCGTACAAAGAGAGTCTGGAGATTTTCAAGTTAGTCAAGATCAAATCAATACCTTAGTACCTTAGTTTAGCTCTCTCTTTATCATTATTCTTCCCTGTTATTTGAATAAATCTTCAATATCTTTTAATAAATTTAATTAAACACTATAATTCCACTCCTCCTGCTTATCATCATCACCAATATTCACTTGAAAATAACAACAGTTTTAGCTTGTGTTTGCATTCATCTTATAATAGAGAAAAACGTATGAATCACATTTTTTTTTCAAACTCCGCTTTGACAAAACTTTTTTTATCCGCTCAAAGAAGGATATGACACAGAAAATAGTGGCTTGGGTACCTGCGTTTGAGCTGGTACCTCGATCTATTCCATAAAATGTTCATGTAGATCTTGATTAATGTGAAATTACAGTATACTGTCTAACATATATTCCTTGCCTTGCTGGGACAGAGATATTTGGATGAGGAATAGATGAAAAAAAGATATTGGATGTTGTGGATGCATCATTGGAAAGTGGGTAATGGGGGGTTGCAGTGGAGGAGCAGTGCTCATAAAAGTGTTACAAAAGAAAAGACACCCTTCACTCTTGACTACCATATATATATATCAAACATCAGGTGTCTCTCATTATTAATTACATGGGTTCAAAAGG
This sequence comes from Melibe leonina, assembly GCA_031471865.1. Taxonomy (NCBI): domain Eukaryota; kingdom Metazoa; phylum Mollusca; class Gastropoda; order Nudibranchia; family Dendronotidae; genus Melibe; species Melibe leonina. The sequence goes on along the minus strand of JAUEKZ010131723.1, from coordinate 6,608 downwards.
AGGGGAGGGGTAGTGGAAGAGTTGCCACCCCCCCCCCACCCCCTCACTATTGCTACCCAGTAAAGAAAGTGAAGGGTTGGGGGAGGGGGGCAGTTTGGTAGGTGATTTGCTCCAGGGGGGTAACCCACTCTATTTAAGTGCTTGCATTGTTTCCACTTGTTTTAAGTTGTTGAACAGCTTTGACAGATACAACAGAAGTTTTTGTGTGTTCATTTAGAGGTGAAATTGCTATGACACTGTACAGAGTTGGTCACTCATAGGAGGGGGAAGTGGAGAAGGGACAAGTAGTATGATAGTCGATGAGGGACCAGGCTGGGACATTCAGTTTTGGACAAGTAATCCATGAGGTGAAGGAATAAATGGATGCGGAAAATGTGCTATTCATTTTTTTATAACCAAGTTATATTGTTCTTTTTTTTTATACAGGGAAATCCATGATGGCGAGTTGGCTCCAGAGATGTGCATCACGCTGGGCAATCTAGCCACAATGTGCTACGTCAAGGCCTGCATCTGTGAGGACATTGAGAGTGAGCTGGAGATGATTCTGTCTGCTGAACAATTCTTCCAGGTAACTTTGTATTTCTTTTATTTTTATGTTTTCTCTCAACTGTCAATTTTCTTTCTACCCCAAAAATACTTACTTGTGTTTGTCTGTGATATCTGAGGGTAAGCCTTGCGGTCCAAACTGTGGCAGGCTCAGTCAAAGCTTCAGGATTCTTCACTTTATGAAATGAAACAAAAATGCATATGTGTAAGAGAGGAAGAAAACTGAAAGGGTATCATAACTTTCTACAATGTACTAATATGAATTTAAGATATTTTTAAAAAAATATTTACCTATTCATTATTGTTGCATCCATATCAGTGTTAGCAAATCTCAGATTAACAGAAAAAGTACATCGAAACCTAATTTTCCTTAGTGGCATTGTACTTGAAAGACAAAAGTAGTTCAATTTTTGAATATTTAATGGACCCTTATTCTTAGAAATTTTAATGCAATTTATAATATGTTTTAAAAATCATTTGTCTACTGCAAACATTTTTTCCAAATTGAAAAATGCTATACAAGAAATATTAGAATGTTTAACAGCTTACCACAATTAAAATTTGATGAAGGTACTTTAATTTTTTGCCAGGCTGCACTGAAAATGGACATGAATACAAGTGTCTGTGTCAAGTATGCAAACTTCCTGTACAGCCAAGCCAACTACGAAGATGCCATAATGTATATTGAAGATTCTTTGAACGCTAGACCACAAGCTGATGAATTAACAGAAGAGCAAGAGCACATGTCAGATACCTGTGCACTGTTCTTCTCCAGACCCTGGTCCAGTGATATCGTCTACGGTGGGCTGGAGAGGGTCACTCTACCTGAACCTCTACAAGAGGAAGTAGATGCTCAGGAGGAAGCCATTATGCCTACCTCAGTACTGGCATACTACATACTTATCTTGTCTTATAAACAGACGGGTCAACTGCGTCATGCAGAGGAAGCCCTGGTTGAATTGATGGGTGAAGTTTACGCCAGAGACATTCCTTTCCTATATGCACTGCTGGGCTATGGCCTGATGGAAATGGGACTCTTTGAGGAAGCAGCACTGGAGTTTCAAATGGCAGTCATGCTGGATAACGAATACAACCTTGCCCTAGACAACTACTGCTTGTGTATGTATGTGAATGCCTATAATGTATTAGAGAGGGCATTCTCTAGCATATTTGTACACCTAGGAATTTGGAATGAAGATGATAAATTCAATAAAAAGGTTGCTTTGTTGCAGGGTTACGGTTATTACTGATCCTGAAAGTTCACAAGGATATCTTTTTAGTGACTTTATTGAACAGATCTTTTAGATTTTTTAAGGAGTTACATTTAAAATAGATCACACCGTAAAAACTATTGTTAGATTCAGCTACAATATTTTCATGTTTAACATTTTTCTAAACCGCAAACATATTAGTTATGGTCTGACCATCAAGCATTTTTAACAAAAGTTTCAAAGCTTTTTATTTGTATAATAAAATATACTATTCAGCTTGAAATTTATGGAAGTTTGATTAAGTATGAATGGAACAATTATTGTTTTAACCAACAACCTTTCTTTACTTGCTGACTTTTGAAAATATTTTGAATAATCTAGTTTTAAAATCATAATCCATTCCCTTTCCAATCATATCCATCCATACGTTCAGTCGAAAAATTCATCCCATATATGAAATAATACAACTCTTTGGTTTATATAGAGTTACATGTATTTATATGTTGGGAGACTTTTTGAGACAGTTGATTCTTGCAGGAAAAAAACCAAACCAACCAAGAAAACAAGAAATAAGACCAAGTTAGGTTTGATGAGTGACAGAATGTGATGTATTTGAAAACAAGCAACAGTGTAAATAAAGTTTGTGAATAATGTAAAATGAATAACCCTCTGAATTCCTGGGGGCTGGATGTTATGTCTCAATAAAATCCCTCCTACTGTCTTGTGTTTCAAAGGCCTCATGAGGTAAGTAACAACCTGCAAGTTTTCCCATTAAGAGCAATTGTCTTTACCAAAAACAAAAATGTATGTCATTACGTACTGTTCTTCTTTCAAGGTTATCATTGTTAGTAGTTTGGACATTATATTTTTCGTTTCTGTATCTGTCAGTTTATAGAAAGTGACAAACAAGGATTGATTTTCAGTTTCAGTTTCAGTTTTATTGAAAAGCAAAAAGTTTGACATAACCATTCATGCAGAATTTGTTTTTAAATGTGACATTGTATTTGAGTCAGTGTCATTAAAATGCTCATTAATGATGTCATAAATATGTAGGGCCTACCTCTTCTCATTTGCTTGATGATTACAACTTTGGTGCTATTCAACATATTGAGTTTGTCATTAACAATACCATAATTAAATCCTCTTAACCCATTACTTGGATCCATGTTTTTCACACCTTACCAATGTGCTTGAACACATCCATGGAATGCAGAACAGAGATAATTTTTTAAAGCTCATGTTGAGGTGAAAATCTGTAAATTAGATCTCTTTATGTCTGTAATTGATGTAGAGAGAGAATCATAGTGAAACTAGCTCCAAATTACGTGGGAAACATGTATTAGGACATTCCTTCAATTGTTTTGGAAAATAAGCAAGGTTTTTTTGTTTTTTGTTTTTTTTACTATTTGGCTTTGTAAATAATGAATATCATTCCATCTCAGTTACTTGATACTCAACACAAGTATATCATAATACATTGATATAAAGCTTTCAAAATCAGGGTGGCATGATATTGTAGATTTTAAGGTAGTATGAGAAATGAGAGAACAAAGAAATTTTATATTAACTATAGTTGTCTTATTTTTGGCAGAGTTAACTCCCTGTCCTTGGCAAGGGAAATCTTTTTTAAACCTAGATTGCCCGGTCAAGTAATGGGTTAAGAGTTAAGAAATACCTCTACATTACCATTTTGAATCATCAATAGGAAGCATCTAACTCAAACCATGTGATGATTATTCTTCTTACAGGCTTCCATGATTAGTTTTGAATACTAGGTTGAGATGAGATGCTTGTAGTGTGAAAAAACACTGAAATGACTTAAAACAAACACTTAACATCACATAAATAAATAATGATGTCATCTCTGCCATACAATTTTATTCAAAGAGAAGATCACTGGAACATTTACAGTAAATATATGTTCATGTTAGGATGTCTCACAAATTCAAAATTTACCCTAATTACATGAATGCAGACTGCAGAAACTTTATATTTTGTCCCTGTCTCTGAACCTTTTGTGAAATTTAAAATATTGTCTGCTTCAACAAAAGAACAACGAACAAATCAGTTTTGTCATCATTCCAAGCAATATTTGTGCTTGTAAACTTGCTTGATTAGTAATGATTTTAAAACATTATTCTGTTAAATATTTCAAGTGGGTAAATTGATTGCTTTTAGTGTTTCTAAATAAATTATTTGTTGTACAATGGGTTTTTAAATTTCTTCTCTCTCCTGTCTCTTTTCGGCACTTAGATGTTTGACTGAAAATTTCATCAAGATATCTCCAATTTGATGGGTTTTTTTGGTCAAGATTACTTCTTTTTGTAATTTGAAATGAGACAAACAGACAGAATTCACACATTGATCAGAAACGAATAGAATTGTTTTTAGTTTCACATAAAAAGGCACTCATTTAGTTGGCCATGCATGGCACTTGCTTATGTGGCAGAAACTCAGTTAATATTGAGTTTAAAATGTGTGAAAAAATGACATTAAGATATGTCTTAAGTTGGCTGCTTCAGGAATAAAAAAAGATTATAATCTTTGTTATTTTGCAACATGATAAATAATATGTAAAGTTGTTAGATATTCTTTGTGTGAGTGATTTGTTCTGACGTGTGTTCTGCAAATGAATGAGCATGTTTAAAATAAGCTTCTAGATTATTTTTGTTATGATTTGTGAGAAAACACAATCTAAAGATTTTTTTACATTGGAATATTTGCAGCATCTTCTAACATATTATTGTTTTACCTACAAACAAATGATGTTCTATCAAATTTTTCTCTAAACTTTGCTTTTCACAGAACCATATCAATGACACCACAATGGCATTTGTAAATCATTTTCTTTCAAACTATAGATAGGTGTAAGTTTTCAAAACTTTTTTCAAAATGTTCATACAATGGTTGTAGGTAGTATAGATGTGTGGTTTTATTCTCAATTTCTCATACCTGATAAAAGTCAATTGTTGACATTCTTTAAATTTTTAAATCAGTGTTCCTAAAACAATTTTAAGTAGGATCAAGTCACTTTATTGAAATGCAAACATGTAGACGCCTATGCAATTAGAAACACATTTTGACATATCACAGATTTGTAGATATTTTCAAACACGCCATAATGTAAACAAGGTTATATTAACTATGAATGAGTGTTTTGAAAATTTTTAATTGTTGAGTGACCTTTGTGTGCAGGAAGGATGGAAGGTAACTTTAAAAAAAAAGATAAATGAGAATGTATTGAACAAAATCATATCTCTGCAATCTTTATCTACTAATGTAACTATACTGGTTAATGACAATGTCATAGGATAAGATTAGGGATGACTGTGTGAATGATTGATACAGTTTGTAAAACTGGTACGCAACTTTCACTCCCCCTCGAATATATGACCAGTTTATTTTAAAGATATGCACCTGTAATACTACTTGATATGTAAAAAAATATTCAGTCATTCAGTGCATCATCCATGGCAGATCCATCATTCTCATTGTTCCATTTCATTGAATTGCAGAACTTTCTGTATAACCAAATATGATAATCTGCATAAACTTGGACTTAATATTAGCATACATATTCATGAGCTGATACCAATATAACTGTATTAAAGGATGGTAAGGGACTACATACCAGGTTGTGAGTAAACTGTCTTTTTTATATATCATAAATTTTGCAAAACTTTGATATGGATTTCGTGTTTACTCTTTTTGTTAATATTAACTTGTTGAATAAACTATTTGCTGATACAGTATGATTTTTTCCCCGCATATTAAGTTATTGTATCAATTTTTATTTCCGCTTTTCCCTCTGAATGCAAGATTGCTGTTTTGCATGCCCAAGCTCTTTATTCTATTTAACCAAAGCATCATCTTCTTTCAAGTCTGCACTTCTCATCATATCTGCCTTGACTGTCCATTCCTTCTGTTTGGTCGTCTCAACCATCCTCTTCCTTCCACTCTCATTCATATCTAATACTTTCTTCCTGACATAGCCATCCACTCTTCTTTTCACATGTCTAAACCCTCTCAATCTGCATCACTTCTTCTCATATAGTAATAATACATCCATCATCCATGTCAAATGGGTACCAACCAACAATTTTGGTTGGGGAAAATATTCTGTGATAAACCAGCGTCATATCCAGAAGGTGGCAAGTGGCAAGCATTGTCACATGTCCATGTTACAGAAACCGGTATAAGCTGAGACTTAAAGGGCCAGTAGGATTTAAAGGATTTACTTCTTAGAGAATAGACATTTGAGACGTCTACCGGAACATATTTAACATGTGTAGACCAAATGGAGGTCCACAGTGTATGCTGCTAGGAACCATATTTATTACCCATTGTTATTGATTGTAAGTGAACATACAAAAATAAAAGAAATGATTTCCACTTCCAAGGGATGCTACAAAGATTTAACATCAGGTAAAACTATTTCAGGAGTTACTTTCCCATGGCTCTCGGTGAAAAATAAATTCTTAACAAACCAGATCATGTGACAGCAGAGAGACAAGATCTTTTCGCCGTTTGGCTACAATAATACACAAATTTATCTCCGCTGTTAAAAGCGTTGTCTGATTGCCATTACTATATGATCTTTCCTCTACCATTTTGTCTACAGACCACACCTGTACTATTCTATCTAGCAGACCATGTTAGCAATTAATCTCTATCTTGAAAATACCCTTAATGAAAGATGGGAGGTTGTTTTGAGTGAAAAAAAACCAACAACAACAAAACGAATTTGAATGTTGCTTGGTTTCAGAGCGAGGCACATATCATATCATATCATATCATATTTACAGAGCATATAGGCTGGAAGCCTTTAAAAGCCCTGGAGAAAGGGTTACA
>JAUEKZ010131612.1:0-15236 GCA_031471865.1 Melibe leonina | reverse complement strand
CCCCCCCCCCCCCCCCCCCCCCCCCCCCCCCCCCAAAGTATTTTCAAGTACAGTAACCGATGTCATCATCCTGATATTTGTGTCGATACGTCATGCGTCCTATAGTTGAAAGTTGAAAAGGCTGAGCTTACAAACAGCCTTGTATTTTTTTACCATCTCGCTGTATTTTGCTTTGGTTGATTGCTGCATGCCACAAAATATTGTCACCTGGCCAACCAGTCTTAGCACTATTCTGTAATGCCGAAAGCATGAAGGGAGAGCTGCAATGCTACTGGTTTTAACGTCTTGAATATGACACGGATATGATTAGGAGGAGAAGACAGGTTCAATCACTTCTCGCATAGATTATGTATGAGTAGAAATCTAGTTTCAGTCATTTCTAAAGGAAGCCAATGCCTGAAAAGCACGTCTCTCTCTCTCTCTCTCTCTCTCTCTCTCTCTCTCTCATCCCATCCCCTCTCTCTCATAGACATATGAACGCAGGGAGGGAAGGATAGAATTGGGGGGGGGGGGTAGAGGTGGAGAGAGAGAGAGAGAGAGAGAGAAAGATATATGGGGGTGGGGGGTCGGTGGGTCAGAAAAAGAGATATGATGATGATAATGTCTTGTTTGTATTGTATGAATCAATACTACACCGTGCGTGATTGCTCATGACAACCGCAGCAGGCCTCTCTGTCATTCATTGTCACCTGTCCAATGGTTGGCGATTGGTTATTCAACACCTTTAAAAAAAACCTAAAAAAACCACACACACACAATTTAGGTCATATCAAAGGCAGACCTCTCTACTAAAGTTAACGCACTGCCACTGTTAATTCTTTTTTTAATATTTTGTTTCCGTTTGTTGAGAATAATTAATAATGGTTTTTTACTCTTTCAGAACGACGATAAAGCTACTGGTTCACAGATGGTAAGAAGAACAATGCAGGCATAGAATACGGCAGCTGGGTATGAATAAAATATTATATAAAACGGGTAAAGAATACAACGGTATTAATCGGAGTCACCACGCACACGACTCTCCGATAATCTACAACAGATGAATGAAATCCATCGATTGATCGATACGCACGGATTTATTGATTTATTGATAAAGATAAAAAAAAGCCACACGCGTTTAACTTCGTAGGCCACTGATTTGTAAATAGGAAAGGTTGGAGGAATTAAAAAAAAAAATTAACGTTACATGTTCCCCAAACAAGACTAGACCGACACACACACACACACTCACCCCCCCCCCCCACACACACACACACTAACACACACACACATGCACATACATACGCAAAAAACAACAACACGATATCTGAGTTAACCAGTTTCGTGCCAGTTGATAATCTAGATTGCTTATTATATCTTTGTAATAAAAGCCACTATAATCTCTCTCTCTCTCTCTCTCTCTCTCTCTCTCTCTCTCTCTCTCTCTCTCTCTCTCTCTCGATTCCTTACTTAATTTTGGCCTATTACTGCCAATATGAAATGAACTAAGACCTTCAACGAAAATCCTCCACAAGTTATTCCCTGTTTAAAGCTCTTGTCATACATAATTAACATCGTCTCGCCACGAAGTCTATACCGTAGTGTAGTAAATTTAATACCCTCTGGAAAATAATGATTTCAGGTTACTTCCAACGTTCTGTGTTTTCAGTGAAGTCTGGTTTGGTATCAACATCTAAGCAGTAGCAGTTTCGTTCGGAGCCAATACCCAACCGACCTGGCTGGCGGAGCCCGCTTCGCTCGGTTAACGGTGGCACTCCGGGATCGACGTTTGAACGTCGGTTCGGAGACCTGGGTGGGAGACCTGAGGCGACCGTTTTGAGCGGTCGCCTGACCCATGGCTGAGGGCGAGCGCAGGCGCCCGTCCGTCACCACGGCTTCCCGGGTCTTGGGGGTTGGCTTATTCCGGGATCGCCACGAGGGCGGTTCGGAAACCAGGGTGGGAGAGGAAAGCGAGAACGTTTACCTTCCCCCAACGGGATCCCGGGGGCTAGTGGACGTCATCGTCCGAGTCGCGTCAGCGCCTCCACGCCGGGGTCTGGCTGGCAGACCGCGGTCGCGGCGGTGGGGGTTGCCTTCATTGGTCGACGTCACCATAGCCCGGGGTCCGACTGGCGGACCGCGAGACTCCACTTGCCATCTTAAACAACAAACAACAAACAGATGGTCAGGGCTCTGGGTTGGTTGTCACCGGTTTGGCGTCGTTTCAACACACAATTCAATACCAAATGTGGAATTGTCTTGGTACGTTAGCATGCTGCCACATAGAGATAAACGAAGAGCTCAATAGTATTACACCATTATCTCACTTGGTCGTATACTGACACCGGGCCAACCAGTCTTAGCACTGTACTCATAATGCCGGGTGACTGGTGGAATTGCGGCTAAAATACCAATTTTAAATTCTTACCCTCTCACAGCGAGGTCTGATTCTAGCCAAACTGTAATAATATGCACAATCGTGAAAATGCACATGTTCTTATACCAGATAAATCAGATTTCAGTGAACTGACATATGCCAAAAGCCTGAATATGTCAGTTCACTGAAATCTGATTAATCTGGTATAAGAATAGTACAAGTTCAATTCTATAAGATGCAAAATGCAAGTCTTGAAGATTTTGGTGTCTTTAGCATTGAAAGAGTTAGGTATAACGTAGTGAGGGTTCGAACTGCCGACTTCCGGCTCTGAACCGGACGCTCTCTCTACTGAGCTACTGCGTCAGTGACCAGGGTTCGATTCCATAACCTGCCCACGGCATTTCGATTTGGCCTTGTGGAAGTAACTACCTGTCTGTCAAAATCGTCACCCAGATATGTATATTAAAACATTTATTGGGTGCTGAACATGCAAAGAATGTATTTTGTTATATAGTATTATGTATGTTGTCCAGAGGAAGTGACAACATGAGTTTATTCGCATTTGCCCGCTGTAAGCAGCCGAAACCGGGTTAAGCTCTGAGTGTATTGGGCACGAAGCTCAGATTGGGTTTAATATGTTTTTTTCTTGTAAGTAGTGTATACTCATACCCAAGAGTATCCACACGGAAATCCTTAAAGTTAATAAACCGTTCTTGGTTGGTTTGATTGTTTCTTGATAGTTTTAGGCCACTTTTAACAGCCCAGTTCTTTAGATAGAAGAGTTTATATACTGACAATATGTCCGCAAACCAAGTGAGTAATGTTCACATTTTCCCCCTACCAATAACATCATAAGATAATAGAGTGTTAGTATAGTGCGGGCATTGTTGTGAGTATTTTACTTTGACTTTAACGCCTTATAGACAACATCAGGTGAGAGGTCAGGGGGCAAATAACACAACCCACGAAGTGTCTGCAGACAAGAAGTCTGTGGATGAACCCACGAAGTGTCTGCAGACAAGAAGTCAGTGGATGACTGAGAGCTTTCAAATCCCCACATGTCCAGTCTAAAAAAAAAGCCACGATGTGTCCATGTGTCCAAAATTGTGGCGTGGGATAACCCGTCTTTCCTTTGAGTTGAGACAGGCCCTAAAGACGAATTTTCCCTTCGCGATGAATAAAGCGTGTATTAGTATTAGAAGATATATAGGACCTATTACGCTGAATTCAAATGTCACATCCAAAGTGCTAAATAACTTTTGACATTCATTAGAAATCGATTTAGTAATAACAGTCATTTTTAAAATAATGCTGTGTCATTTTCCCTCCTTTCAACACGTACTTCTCCATGTTGCACTACTACTATTACTACACACTCATTTACATGACAGGGACACACGTCAGCTATTCCTGCTTCGGCACACACACACACACACACACACACACACACACACACACACACGCAAGCACACACAAAAAAAAACACACACACAAACACACTCTCACGTAGTAAGGACATACACACAATTGTCATATACTGCTTGTTTGTTTGTTTCTTGAAAGTTTTAGGGCGCTTGCAACTGCTATGGTCATATAAGCGCCCAGGGGTAAGTAAGATGATAGGCTAGTTAAAAGAATGGCCAGACCTTGACCCTGCCAGGGACATTCCACAGAGAGATGATTCACAGGGGAAAAAAGATCACCTCCAACAATCACAAAGCAGGACGAACAAACAGATAATCGCCACCGCCGACATCATGCACTATAGTGGTCCAAGGAGACCCAGGATATTCTACTGCCCTTTGTGTAAAAAAGTACTCAGTCCTAGATAGCAAGTGACCCTGTAGTTAGGTACCATAGTGCAAAAGCTGGGGGGATGACCATACTTGAATGTTTGAACGACAGGCAGGGCCAAGACAGAGCTAACAGATACAAAAAGCTGTGTGTGTATGCTTGCTAGAGAGCACTAGAGAGAGTGCTGGAAAAAGTAAGATGACAGATAAAGGAAAAAGAGAAGAAACAGAAGAAGCGACCACCAGAAGTGCCCGCAAAAATGTCTTTTATCAAAGATCAGCAACAAATACATTTTAAGCGTGAGTTGCTTGAGATTTTAATAAAATCATTATGTAGCTGCTAATGCTTCAAGTGAGAAATAGATGATCTATGAGGAAAAAAAATAATTAACAATCCCCCCCCCCCCCAAAAAAAAAAACAATAACCCAACAACAACACCCAAACTAAAAAGGGGTGTAATGATAGAGAATAGAGAAAACGAATTTTTAATAATAATCAAATTTCGATTAAATATGTCATGGATAAAAGCAACAATATAGTTTTCGGGGATTTTATTTCATAAAGATCTCTCTCTATATATAGATAGATAGGCATGATGACGTAACATAATAATGATGGTAATGATAATGATAATGTTGACGATAACATTGCTAATTAACTAGTAAAGTGGAATGGTTTTAGAAGTGCGCGCACATACAACAAGGTCATACACGCACGTACACACACGCACGTATACACAAACACACACACTTAACATGTATCAAAAGGCTAACACGGTGTGCTATTAACTAATAGCTCAACATGAAAAGACGGGGAGGAAGAAGAGGTAAGGATGGAGGTAGGGAGGATAGAGATACAAGAAAGATACGGGAGAAAATAACAAACGCTATGAATGTTTTTCTTTAATATTGACCCAGTCTTTTTTTTTATAGTTTGTTCACAGGCTTAATCCTTTTAATACGAAGGACACCAAATTCTTCAGGATTTGCATGTTTTTATGCCAGATAATCAGATCTCAGTGAACTGACATATTATGCCAAAAGCCTGATATGTTAGGTCACTGAAATCTGATTTGTGTGGTATAAGAACACATACATATGAAAGATTTTGCGCATTTCAGTTAGGTTGGAATCAAACCTCGCTGTGAATGGGTTAATAAAGCATGACGCTTAATCACAAGGCAATTACAATAGTAGTGCTGCTTTTGACTGTTGTATAAAAGCCATGAGCATATATGTAGTGCAAGATGTGCCAGATAAATGATATGATGACTGACGAGCACTGCGCCTCGAAATTAGTCATGCATTTATGACCAGTAAACAAAACGGAGAGTTACGTTAGCATCAAACTGATAGTATGTTAAATGCCCCTTTCTAAGCGTTGAATTGGCGCCGACGTAGCTCTAAAAATGTTATTACGAGTTTTATTACAGCGAACGGTAGATAAATAAACGATAAATAAACACGACTTTCACATTGTTTCATAAATTTGCATACGTCAATTCAGTTAGGGAAAAGTAATCTAGATTATTTATAATCACACGGATAATAACATTCTTTTTTTTCCCCAATTGCAATGGTGTTTGATTCCAGAGACCTTGAAATTGAGCGTTAAAAGCGTTCAGAGCCAATTTTGCGACAGGGTAAAAATGATGTCTATGTCAAGTTATGTGACTACGGACAACACATAAATAGGCGTTTGTTGGTAACCCAGTACATGAAAGATTATATAGGGGACGAGCTGGTATCACCAATAGTGCCAAGCGTAAAGACCAGAAACGATAAATTAATACAACTATTGTCAACATGAAATAATAAAAGGTTTTTATTTGTTGTTTGTTTATTGAGAGTTTTAGGGCGCTTGCAACTGCTAAGGTCAAAGAAACGCCCAGCGGTAAGTAAGATGGCAGGCTAGTTAAACGAACAGCCAGATTTTGACCATTCCAGGGACGTTTCAAAGAGAGGCTATTTACAAGGGAAAAATACCTATCGAAAAAGGTGACAAAGAGATGATTTACAGGGGGGAAAATCACGTCTGACAATCACAAAGCGGGAAACACAAACATATGAAGGCAACCATCCATATCATGCACTATTATGGTCCAGGGAGACCAAGGATATTCTACCGCCCTTTGTGCACAAAAGTACTCAAGATAGCAAGTAACCCTGTGTGCATAATATAAAACATGGCGGATGACCAAAAGTCTGTTAGGACAAAATGCAGGACCAAGACTGAGCAGATACTTGTAACAGATACAATATATGAATGTATGCTTGTTAAGGGAGCACTTGAGAGAGTGAAAAAGAAATATGATAGGCGTCAAAAGAGAAGAACAGAAGTAATGTTTACCAACCCCCTACAACAACTTCTCGTACAAGAACAAAAACAATCATCTCATTAAACAATTTAATACGTTAATTAAACAATGTTTTGACTATGATTATTATGTCATTGAAAATAATCAAATTTTAGATGCAGTCAATCATGGTTTTATGTAAAGAGATCAACTGAAGACGATATAATTTGATAGCATGATAGTAAAACGATATAACGAATGCTGACGAATTGAGTTACAAAATGCAATATGTTAAGTTACACTTGTGTACAAGACACTTCATCAATTTGAAGGCTGTTCATCGCACTGGAATAAATGACAAATATTTGAATATACTACAGGCATGTATACTTAGATATCAATTCAATCACACGGATTTCCAAAAGCGTGGCAATAGGAATAACAATTAATGAATGTAAAAGGATAATAAAACCAAGGACGACACACATCAAAATACGGTTCTTCAAAGTAAATGTTTATCGATAACAACAGCAATGATACTAACACACACATCAAAGGTCTCATATAAAGGCAGTTTGTCTATAGTCAATATAAAGCGCGGACAAAAAGGCAAATACCAGCAAAGCAACTTTCTATTTTTATCTAGGTTATATTTGCATCTTTCTATTTCTACATATAATTATAACATGCCTTTGTCCTGATAAAGGCCTAGGGCCGAAACGTCGATTTGTTGTATCTTGTTTGTCGTTGTCCTTTACTAATGACCTGCCAATCCATCCCCTTGTTTTACAGAGTGAGTACACAATGTTGTTTCTGAGTCGGAGTGCTCCTATAGGGAGTGCGCCAGCCGAATTGAACGGTCTCCCCAATGAAACTAAGTCATGGTGTGCACTATACAAAAGGAACAACACACCTTATGCGTTTGACGTCATAATGACAAAATGCTAGCAACCACAAGTGAGAAGTATTCACCTTTATCCCTCCCAATGACATATTTGAAAGGGTTCATTCGATCCCTGAACTGTCCAATAAATCACCTCCTGATAATATGTAGCATAGAATTAGACAACTTTTGTAAAATAACGTACTTGGCATATCTCTCTTAGCAATCATCACAGTCATAGTGTAAAATTATTAAATTTCTTCAATCAAAATCTTACAGAACAACAAATTATTATATAAAGGTGAAGAAGTTATGATTTAAAAAAACGATAAAGTAATTCTATGAAGTAAACAATGATAAAAAGATATATTTTAAATTTGGTTGTATGGAGACTCAATAGTTAATAGGATAGGAATGTATTTTTTCTTTCAATAAAAATAACATCAGATATGAAGATATTATTAATATCATACTGTTTCTGTGGAACATGAAAACAGCCCCACAAAGTAGATACATCTGCACAATTTAGTAATTTTCAGTTTGATTAGATTGTTATCATCATGTACTTTCGTTTTCTTGAAAGCGTATTATAGTTAATACAATCTTCATACAAAATATGACTAGCTACTTATGTCTAGTTTGCTCTAACTAAGAGGATGGTGCATTTCTCATTCCACGATAATAATAGTTAATCTGATGTCCACAGATTATGAACAATCTGAAAAAGGCAAGATAAAATGAAAGAAAAGGGAGAGAGAGAGAGAGAGAGAGAGAGAGACAGAGACAGAGAGAGAGAGAGAGAGAGAGAGAGAGAGATATGTGGGGAGATCCGTTCTATTACATATCGTTATAATTAAGTATGTCAATATATCATGACATCCACACCTAACACCTTGTATGTCGTCAAGTGACATGCACGTCAATGGTATGCATACAGTATTTGTCGTAATTTAATCCCCAGAGAGATTGGGGCGGCTATACATTATCAGCTAATCCATGGTTTTAAAACCGAACAGGCCATACCTGTTCTCGGGGAGACGGGAACTAAAGGGTAGCTAAACAATAAGACTGGGAGTGACAGGGGCACTTTTTGGATTCCTCTGCTTGTTTGTTTATTGAGAGTTGTACGGCTTTTCATTAAATCTACGAACTTAGGCGGATCTGTCTCAAGTTAGGAGAGTCGAGCACCGTGGTTTGTTGCCGCTTGCTCACCACCGTCTAACACAATGAACCTTTTCACAGTGGGGTCCGATTGAAACCAAGTAGATCATGTAAAAAGATTTAAAACTTACGTATTCTAGTACCAGATACATCAGATTTAAATGGACTGACATAATATGCCATATTTGGCACATATCATTTCACTGAAATCTGACTACTCTGGTCTAAGACAAGGAAAATTTTGAAGATTTTGGTGTCCTTAGCATTGAAAGGGTTACGGTCAAAATAGAGAAGTAGAAGGCGGAGCTTACACACAAGTTGACATGCTGCCACACAGAGGTTAACAGACGGCTTACTGAAATTAAAATGTATGGCCCAGTCACAACATATGGATACTGGGCAACTAGTGTTGGTTCTGTTCACATGGTACCAAGTACCTGGCGCGGCAGTTGATAGAATGGTCATTTTAACGTCTTAGGTATAGAGACAATCCGATTGATTGATAGATGTTCTCAAGGCCCACAATTGGAAGCTCTTACATTAAAGAACATTAGAATAGTTACGCAAGTGCCCGTGGTGATGTTGGATAAGTGTTCATCACTCCAATCTGGTTAGTCTTTTATAAATTTATTCCGGCCAATCCAATTATGTAGGTATGACAAATGTTCAGTATTAAATCGAGAACCCTCAATAACAATCTTCTCTTTCTTCCTCAATATAATTTTTCAAGAACTTCTTCCTTCTGTATATTAACTTCTTCTTTTTCAGTTTTCTCTTCAAAAATTTTTTTTTTTAAAAAGAAAAACAATACAACCATATTTTGGAATAGCAATTAACAAAATAGAATATTCTTATAAACATGATTTTGTAGAGAGGCGTGAGCAACGAATGTATATTATTATATTATTACGACAAAGAAAAGCATTATCACAAGAAAAGAAGAGTGAATTGGTAAAAGAGGCAGTCTGGATTTTTTCATGATATGGTAAATTTCATGTATCAACATTCAAAGAAACAAAAAGAGACATTGCAAATTGTAAAGATTGTGAGCCGGAGAATATGTCATAATAAATTAAAGTTGTATATAGGTCTATATGTAAACACATAGCATTTTAAATCTTTTAAATTTCTTAGATCAAGACAGCAATATCCATGAATTGGCTATTCATGTACAGTTACTAACAAACATGGAATAGTTGCGATAGGAGTGAAAAGAAAGTGGTTGATAGGAAAGGGTTGACATGGAATGATAGGATAGGATGGCTGCATCACAGAAAACACTCACAAAGACCGAGGTATAATCACTCCCAGAATTTCATTGACTGACTGACTGACTGACTGACTACACAACACAAGCTGGGCATAATCATTATTTTGATGGGTCAGTGTCTCAAAAAAGAAATGTGATTTGTTACTCAAGGATACACAATCCATTCACAACAAGGAACTCTAAGTCTTAGCCACACGATTTAATTTAACTCAATTTAACTCGCACACACGATTTTACAGAGATGCAACCCACTAAATGTAAGATATAATAAAAATAAGCATGACTATAATAGATAGTTATATGAATCATATATAATCTATTATCATAACATCGAAAGTTTTCGTCACAGCATGCGACACTCGTTTACGATATCAGATCAAAGAATTTAAAGAGTTAAATGTTCACAACCATCGAAAAATGACTATGTTGAATGCAATTACATTATATAGAGCATTTCAGCACTTAGTCCTCTAAAAACGAAGAACATTACGTGCACCACAACAACAACAAATTATACAAAGAAAAGGATTGTATAGCTATTTCCTCACTGAGCCAAATACTTGTCAAGTTATTTCAATCAAGCTAATAGTGCCAATTTAGCTCACCAACAATGTCTATCTAGCTCACTAGCTATATCAATTTAGCTCATTAGCAATGTCAATTAGCTCACCAAGGATGTCAATTTAGCTCACCAACAATGACAGAGTTGAGCTCACCAGTAATGTTAATTTAGCTTACGTGCAATGTCAATTTAGCTTACCAACAATGTCAATTTAGCTCACCAACAATATCAACAACAAAGAAATGCCTATCCTGATCTCAATCCCTATTCCTCTTTCGTAAATATTCCTTCAATCGGCATTTCCTTGAAAAACAATTCCTAAATACATAATACTATGTAATTTTACTATTTTCAATCAGTCTCCTTTGCTCTGGTTTTATTGAAGTTTAAAGACACACAAACATAATGAGATTATAATAACAAGCCATGCTATCAATTTGTTCAAGTGTTATGTACCTGTCTATGAAATTAGAGGAATTTCTTGCATTTAAAAACGTAAAAATCCGATGATTGCTTCTCCTGAATACGGTTACACTCAATCACATATATTTAATTACAATGTGTCCATGAGTTACAGTAACAAAAAAGGTTGGATAAATCAGAAGTCTCATAAATCACACGAACAAACAAAAAATATAAAAATATATATAGGAAAAAAAAACACATCGAGAAATCCAATGCTGAAAACCAGGCACTGCAATAAACAAAAAAGACGTGTTTCTGTTCATAACAGTTCTTACCAGAAATGGAATACAGATCATGTCATTGCTCTTCTTTTGATATATTTAATGTTAAGGTGGATAAAAATTCAATCGTGTGAATAGGGGGGAAATGTTGGGAGTAAGAGGAACATAATGTTCCATTAAGTTAACAATGTATCATATTGCTTTTGTTCATTTTCTCAAACTTTAAACAGACATACTACTAGAAATAACCCAAGAAGATGTGTCCAGCGACACCGACGACTTCCTAATATTTCACATTACGTATGTGCGTCACATAAACAGGAGCACTACTTTTTATCGTGCCGTGCAAGGTTCTAGCCTGGGAAGTACGTCCATATACCTAAAGAGTAAAATGAGACCCATGCTCAAATTATTTTCCATTACTTGCCACGCCAAACCCGAGCTAAGCTACACAAGGACTCAGAGCTAAGAAATAACAGTATGGGGCTGTATCAACTAGCCAATCTAGGAAATCCAGTAACCATAATGTTATAAAGGGTGTGTTTGTTTTAGGGTTCCCGATAAGGACTTGGAATGGATCAGAAACGCCCGGTTGATTTTTGCAAAAGCTCAGAAAATTATCTCAGCTTAAGCTGTGTTTCACCTGGTGTCAAGTAACTGCAACCACTCCTTTCCTTTCAGTGCGTCTCCTGCAAACAGTGGTGAAAATGAACCTATTGACGCAAGATGTGCGAGTGGATCTCAATCCATTCTAACACTCATAAACAAAACAGTACATTGTATTCTGAAAATTACTCAATAACTCGTTTTGATTCTGAAATCTGACAGTAAAAAAATAAATCACTTCCATTGCTACTAGTTCACTGCAACTTTCAGACCATCTGAATTACACACGCCATTGTCTAGTCGTTAAAAAGCCAGTAAGTTTGCATTGGGGTGGCATTCGTATTTTTATTTCAATTTCAATATCAAATTGAGACAGGATTCTGATATACAGCATGACCTTTTTGTCAAGATAGTCATTTCATAATGTTATAATTTGGTTGATTTACCTTTAAAATTGACTGTTCTATCCCGCACGGCCTTTTGCTATGGTTTACTTATGAATTCATATTTCAGCAATGCGCTTTCTGTGCATTTGAAACTCATATCACACGAAATGTGGATAACATCTAAACTGGTTTCAAGTCATCAACAGTTTCTATCTTTTCTAGTTATTCTTCATTTAATCAATTATTTTAATTCTTATCAGAAACATTAAAAAATCAGATACTGTACTACTGTGTAATATGCCTAACGTTTTAATGTTTAGACTTTCTAAATCATTGCTTAAGTACGCGATGTCGGAATAGTCCGACCGCACTTCATTATAAGACCAGAAATCCATTTAAACCAACACAAGCAATCTCCTATATGGGTAATTAATTACTGACATAAAATAACGTTGTCTTTTATTGTTTTCCTAACACAAGCCTTGCTTTCACTTTCAATCCCTTTTAAAGCCCACACCATGAGCGTGAGGTCCCATGTTTTTGTCAAAGATGAAGTCCCATACAACCTTGACCCAGGAAGTATGATAGGGGAGGTTATCGTAATACTCGGGTGCCATCTCGCGAAGTTTCTGCAGCCTGGTGTAGGGGATGTAGGGGAAGTCGTGGTGCTCATTATGGTAGCCCACATTGTAGAGGACGAAGTTGAGGGGCCCGTAGTAGGAGTGAGTGGCTTGGCCCTCTGTGAAGAGATAATGCTCCGAGATGAAGTGTCCGGCGAGAGGGTGAAGCCCAAGCGCCAGCAGAGTTCCCGCCACCAAGTAAATAACTGGCTTGATACCAAACAGAGAGAAGATAATGAAATCGAAAGTAAACTGGACAACGGTATTAAACAGCTCCCAGCCGGTCAGGGGTTTGGGGCTCTTGTAGAAAGGGCGGATGGCGTGGAAGACGGGGTGGAAGAATAACCAGATCATCTTGGTGATAGGGTGACGGAACAGGAAGGATTCGAGGCGTGTGGGGATATCCACGTCCTGCATCTCCTCGCCAAGGTATCGGTGGTGGTCGGCGTGGTACTTCTTGTACGTGATGGCCATGGGCACGCCTAGAGGCAGGTTGCAGAACAGGCTGAGTGCACGATTCATCCAGGCTCTCTTGCCGTGGCCAAATGCCAGGTTGTGTCCGATCTCGTGAATGGCGGACCCCAGCGAGTGGTTAAAGACACCGCCGATGCAATACGCCATGAAGAAAAGCAGTGGCCAGGAGGCGTCTTTGATGATCCAGCACAGGAAAAGCTGGCAGATGACTGAGGCTGTGGTAGGCACAACGATCCAGGGATCGTACCCCATCAAGCTTTTGATTTCAGGGTGTTTGGTGAGAATCTCTTTTCTCCTGCCTGTGTGCGGTTCTTCGGAGTAGATCCAGTCTTCGTCCTTGCCCAGAATTTTGGTGTGGAGGGTCAGAAAGCCGTAAAACCACTTGAACCTGGACTGGTCGTCTTGGTCAACTGTCTTATCCACATGGCCATTTTTTTTAGCGTGTCCATTCTCTTGACTCTTCCCATTAGTCATTTTTGTCTCATGGATTCCATTGGAGTGACCGTTTAGTTTAGTTGCCATTTTTTACCAGTATTCCTGAGGAAGAAATAGCAAAGACAATAGTTATTTCTAGTGGGGACGACTGGATCATTGTACGAGTAACAAAGGCATTTAGGGAAGCAGCACAGAGCCCGGATTCGATTCATACCAGCGGCACTTTTTCCTTTTTTCCCCCTAGGACAAAGAAATCAATCAAACTCCCTCAATCTGGCATATGGCAGGTGCTAAATGCGCAAATCTTTAGCTTAATGAAGTTGACTTCACAGATATACCGAGAGCTCACTCGAATATCTCATACTTTCTTGGTACACTCAAGTAAACTGAACACCGGACCAACCACTCTTAGAACTGCTCCTATAATGTCTAGCACCTGATAGAACAGCTGCTGCTAAATTATTGGTTGATCTGTCTTTAGTATGATGTGGCCGGAATTCGAACTCCGACCTATCGGTTATGAGGCTAATGCTTCACCCCTATTGGGCGGCGTTTGTCGTGAGAGAGAAAAATGGGTGAGTATACAAACAGCTTCAAGATAATGAAATAAGGCGAGAAAAGAGCGCGCGCACAGCTAATCTTTCACAGCAATGATTTCCAATATTATATTCTCTCACACACTACGCGGAAACCAATTAGCACATAAAACAAAAGTTCGCTAGGCATGTGGAATGAATGAACCCGTAACTACTAGCTCCGCCGGACTTTAAAGATTTTTCGGATTAAAAGGGCATCGAGGGATATCGATTTGATGATGTGACGGGCGGTGGGTGAGGGGAGAGGGTGGGGTGCTGAAGATGGGGGCGGTGGGGGGGGGGGGTGAATAAATAACGTAATGTTAGTATAATGACAGGGACAAGCATACTGCGCTGTGGGAAGGAGGAGCTACTGTATAGAGCTTGGTATTATACTGCCTAGTGCACTGGTTTATCATAGCTAACTGTTACTGTATAGAACTGGTATTTACTACCTAGTATACTGGTTTATTATAGATACTGTATAGAACTGATATAGCTAGTACACTGGTTTATTATCATAACATAAGATCGCTGGAATCGGTAGTTCGCTGGTTTGACCATTTTAAAAAGTATCACTTGTCTCACAAACTATTCACTATTATCATAAAGATTAGAATGATGATGATGAGAAAGAGGACGAAGAGGAAGAAAAGAAGGAGGAGAAGGAAGACAACCCCAATAATGACAATCGCGATAGTTATTATAGTGGTTAATAAGATGATGATTGAGATGATATTGTCGATGATGTTGACGATGACGAGTGAAAATGATAGTGATAGAATTAAGACAGATTGCATCTATCGCGTATGATTAAAAAATGACACCGGCTATCAATAAAACAATGTTTTCATCGTTATATTGATGCTGCTCTGGCTGCTCTAAATGACTTACTTATATATAACACAGATACATACTAACTTAAAAACATACATCATCGAATGGTGTAAGGGAGAGTGAAAGAGAGAGAGGGAGAGAGAAGGTGGTGTAAGGGAGAGTGAAAGAGAGAGAGGGAGAGAGAAGGTGGTCTAAGGGAGAGTGAAAGAGAGAGAGGGAGAGAGAAGGTGGTGTAAGGGAGAGTGAAAGAGAGAGAGGGAGAGAGAAGGTGGTGTAAGGGAGAGTGAAAGAGAGA
>JAUEKZ010131505.1:2302-15236 GCA_031471865.1 Melibe leonina | reverse complement strand
TCTTACTTACCCCTGGGCGCTTATATGACCATAGCAGTTGCAAGTGCCCTAAAACTCTCAACAAACAAACAAACGATTTCGTGGCAGAAGGGATGTGATTCGTCTCTGATGATGTTATTATCTTTATATCAGAGATTGAGGCAAGGATTGAATCAAATGTCTCGCTACTCTCTCTTTGCAGCATTCTATTTGCACTTCTCAAACATCGGTAAATTGTTTTCTTTTCATAAACAGTTTAACAGTAAAATATGTGGTTGTATGATATTAAGAATAAAAGCTTTGGAAAAGTCAACGAACAGAGACCTGACGTATGTTTTAGAGTGTCCAGAATCTCATAGAGATTTTCTGAGGTTGAAATGGCGTCCTTAACGCCTCTTGTGGGTTTGTATGCAAATTGGTTTGCGTCAAGAAACTTATACTTATACTATAGCAGAAATTGAGTATACCATTAAGGATAATTTTTTTCAGAACATTTCATAATACCTGATGTCTACGCAATGGGCCGAAGAACATTCATCTCCTTAACATAGTTTGACTTTGGACATGCATAACATTTGATGTTTTCCAAATCTTGAGGATAGAGCCAGATTTAATTGACATTTCAAAAATAGAAAAGAAAATAGGGGCCAAATAACCAGCACATGTTTTAAAACGAGTGGGTTAATTTCATCAGGCCCACCACCACCATAACCACCGCAACCACCACAACCACCACCACCACAACTAGTTTAAGTTTAGATGCCGGTGGAGGGAAAATCCAGTCGACATAATGGTACATCACAATGCGCCCATCTCTCGCCTGTCATTTGATAGCACCAAGGGAGGTTGGTTTTATCTTCGGGATCACGGCAGTAGTTTCTGGCGGCCGTTACATCTTTGCCGTCTTCCGGGAAGTATTCCCCGTTATTGAACACATGCCACCGAGGGCTAAGACTGACCCAATTTTGGCAGGTGATGTTATTTCTGCTCTTCGACACGTGTCCACCGTAGACAGGTTTGTTGAGGACGTCCTTGCGGTAGCAGGAGGAGGGGAGGCAGGCCACCCCTAGTTCAGTCGCAAGGCTCCACTCACCATTCTCGTCACAACTCCCATCGCTTTGATGAACTTCATTCTCAGGGCAGATGATGTATGCCTTTGAATTTGTGGGTCTTTGTTCAATTCTCATCAAGACATCAGTCATACCAATGTGATCGCATATATTGGTTCTGCATGCTGCACTGATCGTAGGCCAGGAATTTGTGCGCATGTCATACAGCAGTCCAATATTTGTACCAGCTACAGTGTTGGCGGTATTGTTGCAGTCATATAGTGCTGATACGCCTGAAGGGCTGCGGGTGATTTTGGTAAACACTGCAGGGCTCAGGTCTGGCACGGTTGCCACTGTTGACGCAATGTCAGACGGTAGGTTGAATCTCTTTAACACTCCATAAACACCCTGTCCACTTATAAAGTTGTCTTCGGGTTGAGTATTAGTAAACAGCGTGCAAGCCCATAATTTCCGGTCACTTATGGATCTTTCCGTGAAGTAAGCTAAGCAAGATAGTTGGTGACTACAGTGAACGGCGCACATTTGATCAAATCTCACTGAACGAGATTCCAGAACATAATTAGTGTTGGATGCAAGAGACACATTTCTTTGATTGCTGAAGTAGAAATGCATGATTGAAGGCTCGCTCGATGCAACATTGGTTACCAGATGAAAACACAAAAGGTATACTACAAAGGCTACAGCAGTTTTGTAGTTCATTCTGAAAGAAGAAAAAATTGGGCGCTTATATGACCATAGCAGTTGCAAGTGCCCTAAAACTCTCAATAAACAAATAAACAAAACAAAGAAGAGAAAATATGTATCAGAGATATTGATGGTGGTCTGAAAATAGTTGATTAGGCTTGTTTGATTGTTTTTTACTATGTGTTTTGACAAATTAAATACACACATATCTACGTTCTATCCCAACGATTTAATGTGTTGCTTTAGATATAACGGGAGGCTCGCACGAAGATATCACCCAATTGAATCATTTTGGCACCCACTCACCCAGTCTGATAATGTCGAGCGCATGCTAAGATTAAGATAGATGTATGTACTTCTTATGCACCCACTCACCCAGTCTCATAATGTCGAGCGCATGCTAAGATTAAGATAGATGTATGTACTTCTTATGACGATGGCGGGGGTTAACTTGGTACAAGCAATTACAAGCACTAACTAGACTAGCATACAGTCATACAGTGGGCAATGCCGATAAGAAATGCTAAGGACACCAAAATCTTCAAGATTTGTGTGTTCTTATACCGGATAAATTAGATTTCAGGCTTTTGGAATATGTTAGTTCACTAAAATCTGATTTATCCGATATAAGAACACGTACATTTTCAAGATTTTTCATATCTGAGTTGAGTTAGTAGAATCAGACCTCCCTGTGAAAGGGTTAAGATACCAGATAAATAAAAAACCGAAGTAGAATAGGGACCCATTTGGATTCGAACCCAGGATCCCACATAGCATCCTTTGCCTGGTCACCAACACAAGGCAATGCTTAAAATTCACTGGTAATCCTTTGCACAGCGCCTTGCATACGACGATGACCGAGTGACTACGATTGTCGTGCTTTGGCCGGAGATGATGGAGTGCAATTTGGTAATTATTACGGATTATCTGGATGTATCGTACTGAGCACTCAGAAAGCATTAAAAGTATTGAAAATTGGAACATACGGAGTGTTTGCCAATAATTTTACTTAGAAATTCAAGATTTTGGTATACAATAATGGTTTGGCTGTTTTTATTTATGATGAAACTTCGGGCGCTAAAACTTGCTTTCCGATCTATTTGTGTCCACTGTTTTTATCACCTTGATTTGCCGAGTTGGCCATACCTTACATCGACTGCCAATCCTCTGGACATCCTTGTTATTGGAGTGGGGTTGTTATATAATAGGGACACGCACTTTGGTTACGCGTGATGCCAAGAGTAATAAAAAAGATG
Source organism: Melibe leonina (assembly GCA_031471865.1). Classification (NCBI taxonomy): domain Eukaryota; kingdom Metazoa; phylum Mollusca; class Gastropoda; order Nudibranchia; family Dendronotidae; genus Melibe; species Melibe leonina. The sequence goes on along the minus strand of JAUEKZ010131505.1, from coordinate 12,247 downwards.
ACTCAATATTTATGCCAAATAGAAAAATAAATAGATAAAAAAAAGATGTTTACACTGACCTTTTGAATTGTTTACTCTTCCCCTTAAAGTTATGGAGTAGAAATGATTTCATCATGTTTGAAAATTAAAGTCATAGTTGGACACGGAATTCTGTCTGAGAAGATCCTACATAGCGATTCAGCCAACAGTCAGTGTTCTACGAGCGCAGGGCAGTTCGTGACTGAATCGGGAATCAACACTCCTTGATTTAATGAGCAGGATCCAGTTCCCTCATTAAGCCAACCCCCCCCCCCCCCAAAAAAAAAACACCAAAGGAATAGGCGGAACAACTCAAAATGCAATCACGTATTGATTAGATGCAAAAGAGGAAATTGTGTGAGCTGTTGTTTCCTGTTTTGTCTTTGTCCTCTGATACTGGCAGGTCAAACAGTTCCCTTGTTTCCACTTTAAAAATTGTAATTGCGGCGAAAATTTCTCGCGTGCATAAACATGACTGATTGAAAAAAACTGAGCAATTTTATAATGTTAGACCACTAACTGGTTTTAAAAGAATGGTAAAAAATTGTCAACAGGACAAATGACAAACTGCAATCATGTATTGAATCGAAACTGCTGCTTCCGACTCTATTTCCCGTTTAAATTATTTTACACTGTCACTGTCAAGCCGAGTCAGTTTGTTCATTGGAAGAAGAAGAATTGAAAAAAAAAAGTCATTACACTGCTATTATTGTCGAGATTTTCGTCGTTGTATCTACCCTTAGATCTATTCTGTGGTCAGGTCAGAGTTCAATAGCAGTTCTTGGAGAGGAAGGAATCCAGCGTTAGGTTTGAGTGTTGTTGCGGTCCTACCGTCAACAGTTGCAATGGCCTGTCCATGACCTGCCGTAAGTGTTGTGTTTCTTGCACCCATAAATAAAACTACTATTATCATAAACCTTGTCTGCCTCTTCAAATGTATCATTCGTTCAGAGCTGAAATTTGTCCTAACCCAGTAAAACAATCTGAGTAAAACCAATCTTGTCTGTTTGTTTTTTTGATATAAAGAATTTGAGAGAGCCCCCACACACCGCAGACCAATAAACTGATATTTCCCCTGCATGGATCATACGCATTGCTTTCCTGTATCGCCGTTTCCTTTACGATGTACCGTTTCTACACCCCCCCCCCCACCTTTGTTTAGAAACTGAAACAATCATCTTACCCCGCCGTCCCCTGCACTCCCACCCCCGCCATGTTTAAGAGAGGAAAGTGGGAAAGGTCTTATATCCCGAAACGTCGACAAGCACCGAAACGTTGACAAGCACTAGAGTGCAAACCATGGGTATAAGTGTGTAAATAACTCTTACACAAACTTTGAAATTTACTGCTTGAGGCCCCTTTCGTCTCCTGGTACCTTATAATTACCTCCCTCCTCCTCCTCCCCCGCCCCTCTTCTCAGTCCGCTCCGGTCATCGAGGCTAATCCCCGGCAACGGGCAGAAGTCTTAGCGGTCCCTCTTATAAGTAATGATAAGAGATGTCAGTTATTTCAATGATAAGAACCAAGTTTAGCGCTAATCTTAGATACAGAGAGTCCTGTCTATGTCGAAAATTAGAAACCCGTCTAAAGGTTATGGCGGGTGCACAGCTGAAAAGTTTTCTGCGAATAGACGCAACGAGCGGAATGTGACTCTAGTGTGCATATGTATTCCTCTAGTGCGGAAGTGGCGATTGGTGCAGTTCCCACAATAAGTTGTGTTATTATTACATCCCCATTAGTAATGGTAGAACGCAGTTGCTAGGCCTATAATTAGACGCGCAAGAATACAACCAAATGGTTTGTCTAATTATGGCATTGACATATTCTCATGATTAAAGGTTCAATTAGATAATTGCAGTTTCTGAAATTATTCCAGATTCCTTTGCTGACTGTGATTTTTAAAAGGAGGGACAATAATAGAATAATATTTCTGCGCTCGTGCTATGTTTAATAACTCGATGCCGAAAACCAATACAAGTTAAAAAAAACTGTATACACTTACACCGTGACCCGCGTGTGTTTGAAACGCTCTAGTCTATCAAGACTGTGGGTTTGCGGTGGCTCGCTGTTTTCGCCCAGTTACAGTACTGTTCCGGTGTAGACAGACCATAAGAGGCAAATGCTTACATAAAGCCCCTGAGCTAATCATGACTTGGCAGTTGGCAGGGTCGTCCGAAAAGTGCGTAATAAGGTCATGTAGCAAGCAGGGCTGTCTGCGATTGTGGATTCAGGTGTCAAGATGGCCTTTGAATACCCTACCTGCCGATCCTGTGAACGTCATAGGAAAGTCTTGGGCAGAGTGTGGCTCTTTCTATTTTTAGATTTTAAAAAATCCGTTCTTTGTTATGTCACATCCTCGTGAGAGCCCAACGCCCTCTTTCAGACTTTCGGGTTATAAATTGTCAAGTGTGAAGCAAGCACTGAAAATCACCGAGGCAATATATAGGCTATTGGGCAGTGCATATATGTATAATGAGCAAACACAATTTGAATACAGGAGAAAAATATTTGGAAGATGAAAAATGACCGGAGGAGGGTTCGAACCTGGGACCTGTTATGGCAACCATACCCAGACCATCGACATAAGACTTTGGATTTTTATTCTTTTTGTAGCTTTGATGCAGATTTTCATTGGGGCTTCCGTACAATATACAACAACGGGTACCAGGTTGGGTAACTGAAGGAGTGAAGAAGAGAAAGGTAATAATCAACAAAAGGGAGACAAAGACAAAATGACGCCAACGTTTCTGCCTAAGGCCTTCTTCAGGACAGACAAAAAACAAAATAACAAAAATATTAGTAAATAGTTATAATGGTACTCATCTGTATTCAGCTAATGATTAGATTTACTAAAGGTGAGGAATAGGACAGCCAATAAAGGGTGATGGGCACTGGCACTTGTTGAACTGTTTGATGGAAACAATGGGTTAACAAAGGTATGGATACCAAGGAAAAGAGAGGTATGGAAAATACAAAGACTAAATGGCATCATCAATGTTTCGGCCTGGGGCCTTCTTCAGACACAGCAAATAAATGTAACGAGCATATTATTAAAAAACAATTATACTCAACCTGGGGTCTACCACGGCAACCTCAGCATTAGCATGACAGACAACATGCTTTTATAAATCCACCCGTTCACCATCTACCAACTTTATCTTGAATACGTAATATATTTTTCATCAATGATCCCCTATGCTATCCATTGTGATCATGAATGACTTGCATCTTGCCCCATTGATAGATAGTATGTTCACCACCAAGTTTCCATCAACTTTATTTATGAATAAACTCTTAACAGTGAAGTTGAACATCAGTCTAAGCAGGGAGAAGTCGGATGCTAACTTTCATACTGTTTGGGAATTGGGATTGGGGCAAGGGATAAGTCGTTCGGGATTGGGGCAAAACCTCAACAATAAACCAGTAGTTATTATTACAAGTTCAAACATGACGTCAGACATATCACAGAAAGTGGACGCACTGGTGTGTCATGTCATAAGAAGGTGAACTGAGTAGGTAGGTATGGTTTTTCAAGTTACCACACCCCACACATCAGTCGAACCATAGATAACTCGTCATAGAAATGTCTCAATCAATCTGTGTTGTATGACTTTGGCATGGTTCTCCGTCTCTGCGCGGTTAATGGTACGACTGTCTCTGATGGTACTAAATATCTCATCATCCGTTAATGCATTTTTTTCCATCTTCAATTCGTTTGTGGAATGACTTGCCCTCAGAGTCAGAAGAGATTGAGTCTCCGGAGATTTTTAGGAAAATTGTTGAATGTTTTTTTTGGTTGTAATTTGATGAGTATATTGCTAGCGTGAGAGAACAATGACTTGAACGTAGAGAGGGATTGTAAGCGTGATCTCTGTTGTGGTTATTTCTGGTATCTAGTCATTACCCAGTAGAACATGGATGTTACTGCAGCTGACCCGCTCTCACACACATTCTGTTACGACACGGAAGGGGTGGGGGGGTGGGGTGGGGGAGGGATTCGAAAGGGGTCGTATTTTACCAGCGTGCTGGTCCATCTTGCCTCTCGTTACAAACACATAGGTACAAAGTCTATATCTAAAAAATTAAACGCCTATATATGGATAGGATATAGGAAATCTTAATTACACAATATTGTAGCGTAGACCAAAAGACGTAATCTATTGTCGAAGTTCCAACGTAATGTCAATTAAAAAATCTTGACTATTCGTTGTAATAATCAACACTGAATGAAATCAAAGTGTACTGATATGAGGATCAGGACGCATTAAGCCAAGTTCATTCATGTTTTATTGCACGGGTCAATGGACAAACCTATTTCTAAAAACGCACTCCTTTGGACATGGTAGTCATTGCTTGTGATACACATCGGCTGGCTAACTAGTTGATCTGCAGGTAAAAAACCCCAACAAACATTCGATGCTGAAAAAAACAAACACCCACATGATTGCATAACTACGTTGCCATCCCCCCCCCCCCCTTGCAACCCCTGTATCTATGATTGTAACAAGCTCTGAAGCTCAAGTGGTAGAGCGTCCGCATCGGAACTGGTAGGACGGGGGTTCGAATCCCTGCCACGTCATACCTAAGACGTTAAGGTAAAATCGGCGTTTTAGCAGCTGTCACACCAGGGGATCAGCGTTAAGGAAACAGTGCTAGAACTGGTTGGCCCGATGTCAATATACTGTGAATGGGTGAGATGATCGCGAGTGAGACGTCCGTTTATCTCTATGTGGCGTCACGTTAACTTGTCTAGTGAGCTGCACCTTTGATGTGACATGAATTTTGCCCCCCCCAAAAAAAGGCTGTGAAACAGGCAACAACTAAACCAAACTATCCCTGTAACACATGGACCACTCCCTATCAAACAGTATTTTGGCTCTCGTACATTAAAAGGAGCTAACAGGTGGTGTTCAATGATGCAAATAAATCCTGGATGATTTCATTTCGCTTGAGGACTTTTCTGTGGGGGTAACCAACTGCTACTAGAGTCTATTTCTGATCTAGGGAAATCCAATTTCAAGGTTTAATTGTTTTAAATTATTAAAGGCGATTATCTAGATTAATATCTACTGATACAACAAGTCAATGAGCCGACCTAGAGTGGGAGACCAAAAAAGTGAAAAGTGTAATTGAAATTTCCGTTGAAGTGGGAAATTTATATCAAAGCTTTTCGTCGACATTCAATTTCCACGCTCGATTTATGTACTTTGATACTATGGTGAAATGAAGGAGGGAGGGTGAGGGATGGGCCGACTTCATCTTTATACTTCAATTTTTTTAATGCTTGTTCTTAATCATTATCTCAGCACAAACTTTCAACAATAATCGTCATTATTGTCTTTTTTTAAATTTATCAATAATGATGGACAGGTAGATAGATAGAGATAGATAGATAGATAGATAGATAGAAAGACAGACATAGAGAGAGAAAGAAAGTGTGAGAGAGAGAGAGAGAGAGAGAGAGAGAGAGAGAGACAGACAGACAGACAGAGAGGGAGAGAGAGAGAGAGGGAGGGGGGGGGGAGGATAATGTTAATAAAATTAGGCTCATTGCAAGAAAAAGATCGCCAATACGAGCAACATTATTTTTTGAAACGGGAGTCATATTGCCTTAATAGACATACTGGACGTTTACATCTTACAAGGTGTGCTGCAAACGAGTCTGCTGTTGAAAGTGTGAATGAATGTAGTAAAATTATGTTTCGGGATTGGTCAGTTGTGTGTGACAAGTCGTCCGTTCGTTGACTCGCCCATTGCACTTGCGTAAACTAGCGAGAGGAGCAAACGGTCAATGAAAGGGGCGATAGGGGTGTACGGAAGACGGATGCAAGTCTCCCTCTATTCACTCATGTTAGGTGGCTTTGAAAGGGGAAGCCGAAATTTGTGTCGCCTGACATTTAATTTGTTGCCGCTGGCAAGTAAATGACTGTTTATCAAGATGGATGTGTGTGTTGCCAGTTGGACAAGCTGAGATTAGGAAACCGCTAAGTTTTAGAAGCGAAATAATCTAATCCCTATATAGTTTTCAAATATTCCTTTTGGTTTTTGCGTTAATGATGCACAAAAACGTGCTACTTCATTTATGATCTGGTTTAAAAAGTTTCGAAATTTAAACTACTAATTTTCAATTTCTTATATTGACAGAAACGAGTCAAACAAAAAATTATTGCACATACAAAATTGTCTATTTTTCTTTTGAATGGATTTCGCAATTCCAAATGATTTAGGCATTGAACATTAAGTGTTGATTATTTCGACCTTTCCTGTGTTTCCTTGAGGCTCCTACAATTTATTTGATTTTTATCTGTTTTTCCATTGGATGGTACATTTGAAACTTTCTGAATTCTCGGATTTTTATACGGATGCAATAGTTTTCATACGAGAATGGTTTAAGAAAACGACAGAGCAAGGATCATTCAAAACAACATTGTAAGCTTGATATAACTGCGTACTTTAATTTTTTTCTCCAAAAGACATGTTGGTATTTTAGGCCTTCTATTTCCTATTTGGTTTTGAGTGCCTCTTTCTCCACCCTCCCCCTCCTCTCCCTCCTTCCCCTGCTCCTTCTCATCTTCCTCATTTTCCTGCTTCTTTTTTCTACTTCTATATCAACAATTATTTTTAGTCCTGTGTTCTACTCGCGAAATCGTGAACCGGTACCCATTTCAACACCTGACATTTTGAAGAAAGAAAGATGAACCGAAATCGTTTTGGTCGGTACCGAACCAGGTTCAACAAGGTATCCGTATTGCAGAGCTATCTATTCAGCCACTGTGGCCCCACAACAAATATCATATTTTGTAGCACAATGAAAGTAGAGGGGAATTATGATGAACAGCAATAATTTGAAGCTGGATAATTCCACACTAGACGTCATGTATTGATACTAGCTCTGTGCTACAATAGTATTAGAGACCGTTGGCTCAGCAGGTTATGCGTTTACCATTTGTATTACTTTCCCTCTTTATTGTGTCCTCCTTAGCAGCAATACTTAATACACATTTGTCTTGCTTATTTCATCAAATGTTTAATTAACTCTTTCACAGCGGGCTTTGATTCTAACCGAACTGAAATATACACAAATTCTACATGTTCTGATATTACCAGATAAATCAGACTTTTAGCATAATGTCAATTTACTGAAATCGGATTTATCTGGTATCAGAACCAGCAAACCTTGAATGTTTTGATACATCTATTTAGTTTGATTAGAAACAACCTTCTCATTTGTAAGGGTCAATGCTTGCTTCACGCTGCATCGTCGTTCGACTGTTCACACCATAGATATGGTTCACACTATTGTCCGGAGGGTTTAGGTTCAATCTCCGTCCGAGTTGCCATGTCGCTTCCCTGATGGTCATTCACATTCGTCTATTGGTAAAACGAACGTTCGTGCTTTTGTGGGCAAAGCATAACACAACCCTTGTTAACCCTTTCAATGCCAAGGACACCAACATCTTCGAGATTTGCCTTTTCTTATACTAATTAAATCAGATGTCAGTGAACTGACCTATGCCAAAAGCCTGGAATTCACTGCAATGTTTTCTTAACTGTTTCTGACCTCATTCATATCCAATAGTTGTAGCATCCGACATTTATTTTGGATACCGACACCCCTGAATAACGACAACCCCTGGATAAGAACTCTTCACCTCCGTTCCCGATTTTTTTGGGTTATTTATCATTAGTAATCATTGAAAACCCCCGAATAACGACATATTTTTCTGGTCCCAGGCGATGTCGTTCTAAAGGGGTTCCACTGTATTTCGTTGTGGTCCACTCTGTCAATGTACAAGCGGCCTTCAATGCCGCAGACAACTGGGGCGTCCCAAATAAATTTTTTCAAAGAGAGTTTCATCAATTCATCTGAAATTTATCAATTAACTAAAGATCTCATATTGGTTCATAAATTGGTTTTTTAACATTTTAAAATTGTTCATATTAATTAATTTACGACTTGATTAATTAAATCAAACTATTAGTTTTGATTGATTGATTTTTGTATTGATTTAATTGTTTAATCGATCTCATTTTTATTTCATCAAAACAGGAAGCAACGCTGTTTAGAGCAGAGAACAATTTGACACTTTGAAGAAGGAGTCATAATTATATATTTTTTTAAAAATGAGTCCCATGTCACATCTTCCTTTTGTGATTGTCTCTGTCTTGTCCGTGTGGACCTCTGTCACAGCTTTCACAGACAGTGATGGTGAGTGCAAGTCTGAAACTGCCAAATGATAGAGTGTTTTCGTTTTCATAATTCCAAGTCATTGGCGTAAATAAACTCTCTGTTTAATTCATTCTTCTTTGCATGTTAGGTCTCAGATATGTTATACACATCGATTGGTTTTGCAATCAAATGTTGCAAAAAGTTATAAAATGGTGCCTTGACAAACATTGGAATTAATCATGAATAGGTCTAATATAAAAACAGTGAATCAGTAAAATAAACTGCTGGTCCGACTCAAAATAAAACAGTAATTAAACTCAGATGCAGTATGATGAAGAATGTTTTTGGACGCATATACGACATACAGAGGAGCTGTCTTGTATAGTTGACTCGACAAGTTTATTGATAAAAAATACAGATAAAACATATACTAAAATTCATATTGATTATATACGCATGCATCAATTATGTATATCAACTGAATAAATAAATAAACTTGATCTTTTATACAGCGCAATATACACCCAAGGTACTTAAAGCGCTTTACAAGGGGTCCCTGACCACTAGCAACATTAAACTCACAGGACGAGGCATGCAGCCTGGGCATGCTACCTGTTAGGCGCTTGTACATTTCATATTCGGACATGCACAACACTGTTTGAGGCCAGGTACTAATTTTACTCCTGACTTCAGAGAGGAAATGTGAGTAAAGAGCCTTTTTCCAAGGACTCAACTTTGCGTCACCACATAGCGGATTCGAACCAGGGACCTTTCAGTCACAAGGCCAACTACCTACCAAAAGGCCATAAATCCGCACAATATCCGATAGCCGTGAATAGAGATTGGTGTCATTGTCACATATATTGTTGTTAGTGTTTGCCACTAAGAGAGGAATAGTCATAGCTAAAGTCTAAAACAATTGCACTGCCCCCATTCTATCTTTTTCATTACCATCACTATTATTGATATAACATATTTTAAGCACTAATATCTATTATTTGTATGGTCTATTCCCCTTTCCAAGATATCGAGTCCCTTCTTCCAAATGTGAACCATTCGTTCCCAGTAGACATCGGGGCCGTGAACCACATAGTTCAAGGCCGCATTTCCTCGGACGCTCGTCCAGGGACGTTCGTGCCCTCAAACGTAGTGCTGGAGGGAGAGATAGACACAAACTTTCAGACCCACCTCAGGGTGGAAGTAAGAAAAAGCGTCTACAAGGTACGTACAAAATAATTATGTCTTTTGGGGTAAATTATGATATCTAAAAAGCTGGTGAAAAGCAGAATGTCCTAGCATAAGATGGAGAGACTGCCTTCGGATGGAAAGGGATGGGGTATTTTTTTTGGTCCGTAAAAACCATGGAATCAAGACTAAAGGAAAATATTTATACCAGCTACGGGTGGTACCAACGGGTGAAAGCTGAAACGTGCTGATATAGTTTTGTGAAGAATGCCGTGCCATTAAAAAAAAGCCCTTGTGTTATGACATCACCACACGCGAATAGAAAGGACTGCTCTCCTCATCCTCACCAGTCCAGCAAGACTTGAATCATGTCAATTATAACTTTCACTTAAATTTGAGATTGATGATAATTGTCCTACACTAAAATCATTTGAGTTTGGAACAATTAATCCATTGTCTTGAGGTGTGGGGAGTCTAATTAGCATCCCCAAATTATTTCCGCGTATTAATTTTCCGAATATTATTTCGTCGAGATTAAGGGGGGGGGGGGGGGGGGGAGGAGGGGGGAGGCT
>JAUEKZ010131284.1:0-15242 GCA_031471865.1 Melibe leonina | reverse complement strand
TGTTTTGTCGTTTTTTGTAATATTATGTAAAGATGAAATTCTGTTGGACTGCTGGGGGGACAGTGTCCACTGTGTCCTATAGGTAAATCCGCCACTGGTGACTATCTCTGGCTGTTGCTACGTGCTACGACCTTTTCAATGAATGCTCGAACGTTAAGTTTTTATCCTCCGAAATTGGAAGTTATATATTACAATAATGTGTAGTTTGTAATGAAATAGTCTTGTTGACCCCTATCATCAATCTTTGCAACGTTGCAAATACATTATACCAAATTCAACATGTCAACATTGGCGCATTCCATGCCTCTTCTTTGGAGCTAAGCCACCCACTTAGCCGTACCATAAATGTCCTAAGACCAGCGTGTGACATGGCTGCATGCCGCCTCTCGCGTACCGTAAAACGGGGTAACTTTAAACACTTTCAGACTTTTTGTTTTTGTTTTTGTCTAGGACTTCCACATAGTCAGGTTCAATGAAAACTTGCCCAAGATAAAGGGGAACAACTAAAAATACCAACTCGACATCATATTTTTGATCAGGTTATCTCCCATTAAAATGGTAACCGTGCAAATGCTGTTTATGATAACCAGTCAACGTTAACTAAGTTGGTGCGTCCCATGCCTCTTTCTTTCGAGCTAAGGCACCCATTAACTTAGCTTTGCCATTTGAGCCTCATAAAATGCCCTAAGACCAGTTTGTGACATGGATACACACCACTTCTGGGTAGTGTTCGCCACTGTAGAGGAAAAGGTTTGCCGATGTCTGCACCCGGAAGTAAATAATAAGTTTAAATATATAAAGAATGCATATATTATCTATCTTTTATCACTAAAGTTAATATCATCATTAACAATTCAGTGTGTCGTTCCAATCTGTTTTTGGTTGGTGTCATTTTTACGATTAATTTCATTGATGCGAGTTTTTCATAGTCCCTCCCTTTGTTTCACCTTTGAAGTTTGCTTGTTGGACACACCCTTGTTTTCAAGAACTGAAATCTCCAGTTGCTTTTGTTCTTTTTATTTGACGTCCGCGCTTTCCCTGCGGTCAATCCCGACACCAATAAGAATGCTCCAATAAGGACATTAGAGCAACCTCAGAGAAATGAGGTCATATGCCAACCAAGCACATCTAACTAACTTCTACTCCCCCTTTAAAAAAAAAAAAAATTCATATCCCTCCTCTCCCTCTTGCTTTTCTTCTCTTACATTATCTATTATGCATTCTTTTTAAAAGAACGGTTAGTCTTCATAGCAATTCCAATACCACTGGTTGGTAGGCGTATTTGTACATATCTAGTAGGTCCTATGATTATGTCTTAAAACAGCATGTCGGTGTCCTTGGCGCCCAGGTGGGGGGGGGGGGGGGGGTGTTATAACGCTGGAATTAGTTTTACTTTGGGATGTTAGGGTAGATGCATTAAAAGGATAGTTGGCAGGTGCAAACTCCTCACGACAACAATGAACAGAGATATCAACCACTAAACAACATCACACCGGAACTGAACGTTCCTAACATATTATTATGTACAAAAACAACATCTTCATCAAATTTCTTGTGGCAAGTGTTGTTGTCAACTTAAGGTGAGATATCTTGAATCTTTAAAGCACGCGTACAGGCGCTGTTCAATTTATCATAGATGTATTTTAGTCTACCAGTTTTTACAAAAAGTGCGATCGCAAGTTATTCAAATTGGGCCGTTGTGTGCAGTAATACAATTGAACATAAAATAGAAAATCTAACGCTAAAAGAGCACAAGGCAATGTAACAAACAAAAGGAAAAAAATGTAATCTTCTGGGTATGCCGTCATATTCGGTGTTCTGACAATATTCGGTGTAACAGACGGAGTGGTTGATAGGCCGGTGGTGGTCCAGGACAATATTGACTGAATGCGTTTGACATCATAAAGACAACATGCTCGTAACCAAGTGAGTTGTGTTCACGTTTTCCCCCCTTCCACTTACACCAGAACACGTGTGTGTAAGAGTGTAAGGGCAGTGCATGCGTTGTTGTAAGTATTTTGCTCTGGGACTTCTTAAAACTCTCTCTCCGTATTCCTAGATCTTGCCCCAATGTCTATGTGACTCCGATAGCTCAATACGTGCAGTCTATATACGAATACAGCAACAGAAGCCAATGTTTCAGCCCTAGACCTTCATCATGACATGCCAGCAGACACACGCACACACACACTCGCATTTAGTAAAGATCCATTCTTCCTTGTCGCAGGCATCCAGCCCACACAGCCCACTGCGCTATCAACTATGAACCCACCTTAGCCCACGCAGATTCCCCCAAGCTTCTTCGGCGTGGTTCTCTTGGGATCCACTGAGTGTTTTTTTAAAATGTTTTTGTTTTACTATATTATGTCGTAATGAAGACCTGGGCGGCATAAACGTTGATTTCTTAATTTGTCTCTTCTTGTCTTGTGGTGTCCTTGTTCTCTACCGGCCATTGACTGCTTCCTATGTTTTATGTTCGTTCACATGTCAAGCGCCCCTGCCCCTTGTTGTTTGTTTATTTGTTTGTTTGTTGAGAGTTTCAGCGAGTTTTCAACTGCTAAAATCATATAAGCACCCCATAGGGTAGGCAAGATGGTAGGTTAGTTATAAGGATAGCCAGACTTTGACCCTGCTAGGGACGTTTCGCAAAGAGATGATTTATTATGAGGAGGCCCCTACAAGGCAAAATTCATCTCTTATAAAATTTACAGGGGAAAAAACATCACCTCTCACAATCTCAAGAGAGAGGGACACAGAGATTATGCCCCCCCCCCCTCCCATAGGGAGACCCTAGGTATTATAATTATTATACCGCTCTTTGTGTACAAAATTACCCACTCCTTCTAGACGACAAATGACCCTATAGTAGGCCTAAGCAACCGATATGTAAAATATGAGAGATTACCACAAATCTGTTCCGGCAACAGGCAGGTTTAAGACTTTGATAACAGATACCAAACAGCAGCGTGTGTATGCTTGTTAAGAGAGCATTGAAAAGATTATAGAGTAAGCCAAAAGAACAAACGTAGCGCCAATCAGAGAAGTGTTCTTATAAGATAGACTAAATAAGAACAGGCAAATCTTTAATATTTTGACGTATCTAGTGAGCTAGTAGTTTGAGAAATTACATTAGCATTGAAAGCGGTAAGACATAACTTCAGCATGTCTTTATGGGCTAACTGAACTGACTACTCTTGACAATTTTATCAATGCTGATATTTAGTTTCTTCTATAACATACCTGTTGTTCCGCTCGTTGTATGGGACGTATTGGGCATTGGGTAGACCAAAGATATTGTTTTTAGAGGCCGATCAAATATTGGTCCACATGTCTTCCTGTCCTGTGGCTCTCACAGAAATATGTGCTCTAAAATGTAATAACTTTGTGAATGTTTGTGCCCTGGTGATAATTACCTTGATTTTCTTTCCTATTGCAAAAACAGCTGATTGGTTTTCAGATTGTAATCAAATAAAAATACGATAAAACTATGCCACCAGTTTGTTGCTTTTTTGACACAGGAAGTAGTCTGTAGGTGTTGTTGTGAGGCTTGAAGTTGAACAAAACGAGTCGCAGAAAACACCAGAGGAAAGAGGTTGCACCAGAGTCATTTCGAAAAAAAAAAGAAGAAAAAAGCATCCAAAAACCCTGTCGTTTTTAAAGTTTGTATAGATGCTAATAATTTGATCTGTTTTCTGGTCGTGCTCTCTCTATATACTATATGTGTTTTGCTGATGGTATATCATGAATCATTGAGAGAGCGTCTGTGGTAAAGCAGAGTGCAGATCACTATTTTTTATGACGTTCTTCAGAGGCACAAGCAAAGTTATTGGCTTTCAAGAATCTTCGAAGAAATTGGCCATTCTTCTCTTATGTTGGCTGACAAAACCTCTAGGAAACATGGCTTGGAGATCAACTGGCACGAGCAATTCAAACCTTATAGATAATCTAGCAAGTGAGTTTGAAGTTTCATTGTCATATCACTTTGACCATCTCATTTTAACTCAGAGTGGATGGGGTATTCTTTCATTAGACCCTCTACACCAAAGCTTGATCTGTAAAGAGAATTTTTCACTTTTATTTGCTCTCCCTCTACCTTTGACTGACTGAATGCAAAATACAAAACAAACACCCCCCCCCCCTCCTTCTGTCATTTTCATGAGAAATCTTTTTTATAGAAAATGGTCCTTGAACAATACATTGTTAACCAGACATATGAAAGGATTCTTCAAATTTTTAAAGAGCAGCTTCACAACACAAAAAATATGTGTAACTAAATCAATGTCAGCATGGCGGCATGTTTTCAGAAAGTCAAGTTTTCCAGACCTTTTATCCCCACTTGTTTTGATATTAAAAGTAATCATCATGTAACTTTTCTCTTCTTATGTTCAGAGAATGACATTATCAAGTCTCAGAGTGTTATAGATGCTATGAAATCTGTTGACAGAGCCAATTTTTGCAGAGGTAACTCGTATGTCGATTCACCTCAGACGATTGGTTATGCTGTTACTATTAGTGCCCCTCACATGGTGAGTAGGTACTTAGAGCCAGAATTTGGAGATTTGATCACTAGTTAAGAGTTGTGGGTGTGGTTATGAGAGAGAGTAGAAAGAGAGAAAGTGTGTGGTAGGGGATATGTATGTATTCGGTGGGGGCGGATGTGACATGAACTCGTGGCCAGATAGATGCATGCTGTCTGGGAGAGAAGAACAACATGTGTTTAATGTGAAATTTGTTTAGAGGAAATGAAACTCTCACGCACTGGTAAACAGGATAATACTCTTAAATGTTCAGAATCAGAGAGAAAGGGAAAGAAAAGAGAAAAATGCAGCACACACACACAGACAGGTACTTAAAGAGAGAGAAAAGACACACACACACACCCTCCAAATGGAGGCAGGGGATTGAAAGATAATAAAAAGAAACATGCATGTACACACACACACAATTGCTCAGAGAGAGAGTGGGAGAGTTGAGAGAAGAACAAGATCACAAAAGACTAAGAAGACATTGTTAGACTCAGGTTGAAATTAACAAAACAAAAAAACTAATTGCAAGGGGATACAAATTCAATGCTTGAATTGAGCTCCAGACTGTTCCCAGTTCAAATGAAGATTTAAAAATTTTTTTTGCCAACTAAAACAATGTTCGAGGCAGAGCGGACTTGTCAATCAACCTGACAGTGTGACTTTTGTTCAGGTTCGGTAACTCAAAAAGTTATCCTCCAAACTTTCAGAAATCCTGTCAGAAACACAGCTTGTTGTTGGCATTGATGTCAGTTCTCATATACCATGGAAGCCCTAGATAACGACATCGTCTGGGACACAAGATAAATATGTCGTTATTCGGAGGTTTTCAATTGTTACTAATAATATATAACAAAAAAAATTGGGATCGGAGGTTGAGAGGTCATATCCAGGGGTTGTCGTTGTTCAGGGATGTCGTTATCCATGGTAAATATATTGACAAAAAAACCTATTGCTGTCCGTGAGGGGTACAGGCAACGTCCTTAGTATAAAACTTAGCTTTCCTGTCAAGTAGGAAACTTCTGCTGTGAGTTAATATAGTAAAATTAAGGTCAACTACCAAAGTGTGCATTTGTGCGTACCATGTAGTTCTGCAAGGTGCATTTATCTGGCAACTACTGTATCTAAGAGAGAAAAAGAGAAGCTATTGGTGAAAGAGACAAAGTGAAGGGGTTTTAAGACATCAATGTTTTTCCATAGCTAGCAATGGTTATCTAGCAAGCTGAATACTCTTTGCATGTTAAAAATAAAAATGGAATGCTCATTAATGTAAATAAAGTAAATTAGCTTACCTCCCTTTGTGTTTTTACACTTCTCTTTAATTTTCCTTCTTAGCATGCTCATGCTTTGGAACTGTTATCTGGACATCTCAAAGAAGGGAGCACAGCATTGGATGTTGGTTCTGGTAGTGGTTACTTAACCGCTTGCATGGCACTGATGGTGAGAAAATTTTTTAATTCAAATCATTGAATATTATGTTGCTTTTAAAAACAATTCTAATGTTTGATTAAACCTACATTTTATACCTTCATTTAAAGACTCATTATTGTGCCCATAAAGATGTAACACTTTAACTACGTCAAGTTTTTAGTGGTCGAATTCAACTGGCATAAAAGACCTATTTTGTCAACCATTTTATTTGCAGTGAGTGCAATTACCTAATGAAGTATTTTTTGTTTAGTTTGTTAATATCAGGAAACGAAATTAGAAGATTTTTTGTAACTCAGTATGTAGTAAAGTTTGTAATCTTTTGATGTTGATATATTTTGTGACAAAACGGAAATAGAAAAAGTGATTCCCTAACATTGCCCATCTTCTTTGGATGTATTCAACAAAATTTACACTACACGTGACAGTGACATGAGCTCGGCTCTGCTACATTACCTTTTTTGTTATTGTTTTATCCTCTATGCTTTGTGGCCAGGTTGGCAAAAATGGTAAAGCAGTGGGTATTGACCATATCCCTGACTTGGTGGATTTGTCACGGGTGAACATCAACAAGGATTCTTTAACAGCAGACTTGCTGCAGTCTGGCCGGCTTAAGCTTGTTGTAGGAGATGGGAGACAGGGTTACACGGAGGCAGGTCCTTATGATGCCATTCATGTGGGAGCTGCAGCACCCAATTTGCCAGAAGAAGTAAGTGTTGTGGCTTTTTTGGTTGTGATTGCATATATTCATTTTCCTTTTGTGGGCAATTGTTTCATGTTTAACTAGGCATTGAGCTGGGCTCTCACTATGTAGTTAAGTATCAAGGGAGATTTATGCTAAATGTAAAGATATCCTATATGACTTTGTCCAATACAAATAAGAGACCTTTTTTCATGATATGCTTAATGTTCTTTAAAATTATCTTCTTCCTTTATCGTCATTTTAAAAATTCAAAGTCTAGGATAATTGTTGCAATTATTTGTCTTCTTTTGATCTTTTGATTAAAAATGATTACATGTTACTTTATTGCTGTCAAACTTTTTCAAATGATTATAATATTGTTATTTCTGAATTGCTTTCTATTATTTGAGCTCAGGGTGTATTACAATTAACATGAACCTAGAAGTGGTGCGTTAAGACAATAGAGTACATTTGAATCTGCTCAGTGCTGTTTGACAGAGAAACATTTCTTTTCTGATAAGTGATGAAAAGTTGGAAAAGAAATGTAAGGCAGAGGTAGTTTTGAAGAATCACTTCACCAACCCTCTACAAATTTTCTGTTCCTGTCAACATTTAAGCATCCCAATTTTTCTACAAAGCAATTTTTTTTTCTCTGAACAGTTAGTCAGACAGTTGAAACCAGGTGGCCGTTTGATCATACCTGTGGGGCCTCAAGGAGAAAATCAAAGCTTATTGCAGGTATGATTTCATAGTTGGTCAAGTACCTTAGGCTTTGCATCAGTTGGGCCTTATATTATTGCTGTAGTGTGTAAAATGCTGAGCTCATTTATATTTTCAAAAAGTCAAGTGGTGATGTGTCATAGACATACCTGAAGAATAGGTAGTGTGCCTTTATTCAGTCAGTGAAAGACAGTCATAGTTTATGATTGGAATTAACAGTAACAGTCTAGGTGGGTGCCTTTGGAAGAGCATGCTGTCTCCAACCTCCTGCTATATTAGTTATTATGCTTTTATCCTAGAGAAAAATGATGTTATATTAACTTACTCCGCTATGACCCCAAAATATTCGGTTTGCATTATAAATTATATTTTTATTGTTTGGTTCTACTTCTGTGCATTTAAATTTTAAAAAAAATTTGTTGGATTTAGAATACAGCTTTCACTTTCATATTCTACATAGTGAAAGTAAACAGAATACTTTGTATTTCTGCAAAATCTCTTATTTTTTCTCATAAAGGTTGACAAACAGATGGATGGGTCAGTTGTCCAAAAACACTTGATGGGAGTGATTTACGTGCCCCTGACAAGCAAAGATAAACAATGGCCCAGGTGGAGATGAAGGGGTATCTGGCCTCTAATTTAGTTTATATTTCTCTCTTGTCTATTATTATCTACTTAAACTTTGAAATACTGTACACTTTCTTTTTGTTTTTTGTTTGTTTTTTTTGGTCAGAGTTGTTTTTTTTTGGTCAGAGGTAAAATTCACATTTTTTGAAAATACAACCAAATTCAGTTATACCCCCAAATCTGGGGGAAAGCTTAAAGTTGGTGATATAATATGAATGGCGGTACAACAAGAACATCATTCATGTGTTATGGGGTAGGATGATATGGAAAATGAGGTGAAAGTACTCACTGTTTGTAGATCCATACAGGGAGTATATTCAATACATAGCTATAGAGTTGCGAAAGGTTTAGTGAGTGTTTGATGTGTGTTTTAGTTTTAACTGGTTAGATTAAGTATTGTAGTGACAAAATTTTAGGCTAAAGTATGATGGTAGTTAATTACACTTTTCAAGTCATGTAAGCAGATTGCGGATGGCGGTATAACAAGGATTTTAGTGTTGTTATATAGTGGCCAATCCAGTTCAGAGCCAAAGGCTGACAATAGGTGAGAATGGGGTATAACAAGTGGCGGTGTAATGAAGTTTGAGTGTATTTGGTATTTGCATACTTAATTGGTCGTGAATCAATCTAAGGGCAAAGTCCAAGAAACAGTTCATATTCATACAGTTTTGAAGCTGATTATGAACTATGAGGGCTGAAATCTCATGCCATAATTTTTTCCTGATAAGTAAATTAGATGCATAGTAGAGCTGAATTACATTGCTTTGCCTGCTTATTAGGTACAAGGTATTATGTTAGTTGCAACATGATATTGTGAATTATTATTTTTCTTTGCCTCAATAATTAGTTGATTTAATTTCTTGCATTCAATTTTTTAATTTTTCAGCCATACGGATGAATTGTGAGTCCTCACTGGTGGATGCAGAATGTGATCCAACACCTTCCCTCAGCTGTGATGCTTGCTTTATCATTAGTTTGTTTGACAAAAGCCTGACCCCAATTTAAAAAAAATTAATTTGCCTCCTGATTTTGCCATGCATATTGGCCAGCAGTTTTAACTCGCAACTCGTGTTTGATTTTCCTAATCACATAGAAACAAGAATTAGGCTGATAGATTTAATAGTGTATGATATTTTTTTTCTGTTTAGACTTTAAAATTGTTGGATAATGGGCATTAATAGTCTAGAAAACTGCCAAGATGTTTCTAGCACAATAAATTGCAGTTGCTATCGGTCTTGAAGAAAGTATATATATATGCTATTGCTTCTCTCTCAATAAATTATTCTGTTTGAACCCTGAGGAGAGCATTTTTGGTCATCATCCAAATGATATGAAACAGTATTGACAAAAGGGGTTTTGTTTACTAATAAAAAGTGTGTAGATAATGATTATGAACGAGGTAAGCACCAGAACATGTCAGCACTACAGGCCTTTAGGTTACAGATTAATTAATCTGAAGATTTTCTAGCAAATAGAGTTTACCCGGGTTTGAAAATTGAAATTTCCTGTTATGACAGAAATTTCGCTCTTGTAAAGAATCTAATTATTCTCACAATAAGAAGATGTAAGGGATAAAATAAGTTGATTAAGGTGTAGAGGGTGAAATTATGGAGTGGTAGAGTTTTCAAAATTGTTCTTTCCAATAATTCAAATGTACAGATGAATTTTAGGTACCAGTAGGTACAATTCTAACTTAATTTTTTTGTCAGAAAACATTGTGCCTTTGCTAATATAGACTTTCTTTCATCATGTTTTGTCTCCTCTTTCACAAACTTTTTCAGAAATCTTTAACAAAATTTTTGAAGTCTTGATTGATAAATGAACAGAACCAAGGCTAAAGGTGTAAACTGTTGAGGGTACTTTTTCTTGGAGGGGTTTTTGGTGTGGTGGTACATTGTAAAAAAAAAATATTGTATTGGATATATATTTTGCATTATGATGCTCTTTCTTGGGGAAGATTATCCTGCTGTTGTGGCACTTATTGTGTAAAACAGCCATGCTCTTGTAATTAGTAGATTGTAAATGTGTATATTATTATTGCTGGCTGAGGTACCCAAGATCTGGATACAATTTTCTAAGCTAAATTTAATCTTTTTCTTCCTCCTGAATTGGATGCAAAGTTCATTCTGTCTATTGTTTTCTATATAATAGATTTTCTGCCATTATCCACCATTCAAAGCTCTATTTTCTTTTAGCTTTGATTTTTGCATAACTTTTTTGTTCCTACTTCTTAGTATCCTTTTTTTTACGCCTATCCTCTGTGAGGGATTATACATAAGCACTCTCAAGCTCTCATATAATATAGTGTCATATTTTATACAGGCTACCCAAAGAAAAAGCAACAGCTACTTCCATTGTTTTGGTTTTTTTCTAACATGTACTGATTAAATATTCTCTTAGATTGTTTTTTTTTTTTTCAAAAGAAATTATGATGCCTTGTAGAAAATTAGATTAATATTAGTATTAGGTGTTATATGGCACGAAATATGAAATAAATGTGTGTAATAAAACTTTTTACCTCATGAGAATAGCCTACAACATTATACCAGGTGCGAGGAAAAAAAAAGGCTCGAAACTAGAAGGCTCAAATGTATTTTAAAAGGCTGGCTATATCTGCACACGCTGTGTGGGATTAGTCACTATGACTATGATGGTATGCAGATTTAAAAACAACTGCTAGTGTCAGACAGTGTTCATGTCTTCTTTGTTGGACAACAATGAGAAAGACAAACAATGAAAACTGAAAACAAACGTAAAATTGAATTTAAACTATTCTCCCTCTCACATAGGCTTGTAAGCCTGCCCGGTAGATCACTCAGCTGGTCCCCAACAACAGGGTGTGGGAATATAGTCTTAGGCTTATTGGTATGCAGTGTATGTATGCAATTAATCACTCACTCATTGGGTTTAGCCTGAGTCTGAGGCTATAAGGCTATATTTGCACGCAATGTGTACGATTAGTCACTCCCATTTAGACATGAATGTATTTTGCATGGGTTTAGCCTTTTAATTT
Organism: Melibe leonina; assembly: GCA_031471865.1. Lineage (NCBI taxonomy): Eukaryota > Metazoa > Mollusca > Gastropoda > Nudibranchia > Dendronotidae > Melibe > Melibe leonina. The sequence goes on along the minus strand of JAUEKZ010131284.1, from coordinate 4,249 downwards.
TGTACCCATGAAATCAAAGCAATATAACGGTTGGTATCTGAAAAAGAGATGACCTCATTATTCCCGTATCAGAGATTAGAAATAACGTCATATCAGACAAACTAAAACTGTATTAAGAGGAATGAAATACATTAATGTGTACCATGCAGACAAGCACTCCAATCAATATATGTAACACATTTTCTGAAATACATGTGTACCTATATGGTAATTTTGATCGAATGAGTTGAACATTGAAAGTATTTATTTACTTTACAGAACTTGTTGATATTCTTCCAGTTTCCAAAGCTTTTCACTTCAGATTGAGAAGTGTTGTGCTGATTGTTTTGTTCCCAACTTTTTTCCATATTGATACCAACCAAATCCATACAATGTTGTTGTGTCAGGCCATATTTTTTCGCAGCCTATATTTTCTCCAAGTCAAATCCTTGAGCAATGTTACATACTACATACTAAGTATTTATTATAACCCTTTCTTCCCTTGTTGTCCTTGTCCATGGGCTTGTACTTTGTATAAAATGTTCATTTTGGGAATATGCATCCTAATTTTACCAGAAGGATTCCTTTCAAACTGAAGCGAGGAATTTTGGGTTAAAATTTAACTGCTGGAAGTCGGGGAAAATAGTGCAAAGAGGTGTTAATTATGACTTGGGGGAAGCATTGGACAATTATATATAAACTATTGTTTTTTTAGGGACATAATCCCTTGTTTCTTGATTTACTAAAGCGTTTGTTTTACCTAGATACATATTGGATTGTTAGCCCTGAACATTGCTCCAGTAAGTGAGAGAGGTCTTTGGTGATATCCTGTGGTAAGGGGTATTTTCCAAACATTTTAGCAAGAAAAAGTCAAAGGATTAGAAATCAATGTGTATCCTTCTCATTTTTAGTATATTCCTTGTATATACAACTCTAATTTATGAAGTACTTTAGCACTGTATGATACTTTGATCTTATGGTTGTCTAGTCTAGTTTTTGAACATGCAAGAAACCTTTGTTGTATGAAAGATTAGATTGAATTTATGTGCAGTTTAAAAAAAAAAAATGTTTATCCACATTGCTGTTTTAAACTATCTAGTTTTGATCTTTTTTTCTTCAGATAGCTCTCTTACTTTTCAGTTGATTTCCCTCACAAAATATTCTAACAAAAATAAAGGACAATTTTAAGTTTATTTTGATGGACTTTTCTATGCTCTGACTTTTTTTTTTAATCTAATACTAATATTAATAATCAAATGAATATCCGAAACTGACTGTTATATTTATATAAACATGTTGTTACTCTTTTCTAAATGTCCATGCTTGCATGAAATATTTGTATCTGATACTGATACTGAACCATTTGAGAAATGAAAGCTTTTGTTGTTTCTGTTCCATATGTTTCATTGCTTTTTTGCTGACCCAATAAAAATAAATAATATAAACCATTCCTTAGTTTTTCATATTGTTTTTTGTTGTTGTTGTTTTTTTTATTCAAAAGGACTGTCCTACAAAAGTGAATATTATGGTCGTAACTTTTTTTGAGAGATTATATTTGTTTTCCTTGTTAATCATCTCTCTTGGAAACGTCCCTAGCAGGGTCCAAGTCAGGCTGTTCTTTTAACTAGCTTATCATCTTACTTACACCTGGGCGCTGATATGACCGTTGCAGTTGAAAACGCCCTAAAACTCTCAATAAACAAACAAAAAAACAATCGTCGTAACTCAGTTATAGACAATTCCCCAAAATGGGGCTTTCCCGCCACTATTTTTAGAACAGCGGCAAAACTGGGGCAAAAATAATGAAGCCAAGAGCAGAAAAAGTGAGTTAGGTGATTAAAAATGTAAAATTTCTTCAGAACTTATCGGAAGATAGAGTAGCTTCGGTCAGACATAAAAAAGGGATGGTTTAGTAACGTTATGTACAGCTGCTCGTTTTTTTTTGGCTTAGAAATAGATACGCATAGACTTCTCAAAGACTAGTGAAGTGATGGATAGTGAAAAGCTGAAGGTATTGTTAGTGTTAGTGATAGTCTAGTGTTGGCATTAGAACTCCTCTTCCAATACTGGTAGATACAGAACATGATTTAAGATTAATTCCAAACATTTCGAACTTCACATACCAGTATTTTTCTAAAGGACATAATTTCTCAAAGCTTAGACTTAGAGATCCAAGGACAACTGAGGTTAGCAAACATTCGAGACGTAGACTAGTCTAGACTCATAGACTAAGAGACTATTTGATTGTCTTATCTCTTTACAACTAGAGAATTTGCCAAAAAATTATTGTCTGCCTTAAGCGTCTTGTAAGTGTTTTTTTGTATTATATTGCGATTATTTTGTGTTTATAAATCTATTTGATTGTGCTTTCTGTGTTTCTTTACGCATCTTCTTAGTGTCATTTTGATCTCCCATCTTTTTTGTGTCTTTTTGCATGTTTTTTTTTTTAATTTGGTGTCTTTTTGCACATCATCTGTGTCTTTTCACATCTAATCCGTGTCTTTTTGCATCAAACGTGTGTCCTTTTGCAACAGATCTGTGTCTTTTTGTATCTCATCGGTATCTTTTTGCATCTAATCGGTGTCTTTTCGCATCTAATTTGTGTCCTTTTTCATCTCTTTTTCTGTATATACGGGACTGAAATGTATTTTCACAACTCATTCTCGTCTTTTTGCATCCTTTTTTTCATATCCTGTTAGTGTCTTTTTTCTTTTTTGTAATTATCTTGCGACACTTCGAGTCATTTTATGTCTGTTTGTCCTTTTATTTTTTTTGTCTTTTCATTTTCATATTTTTTTCGATGTCTTCAAATGTTTTTATGAGATTTCCTCATATCTTTTTTTGTGTGTGTGTGTATTTTCCCCCCGCTTGGATAAGACTGAGAAGCTATAGTCTAAGATCTAGACCCCTGGGAAGGGTGTGATCAGCTGGGTGTGTGGGCTGTTGCATCGCTTTATCCGTAGCAGATATATCTCCCATATTGTCTCTGGCTTTGGAAACTTTTAAGAGGAGATTCCTTTCTTGAAGGACTGGTTAGATTTCGGAAAACACTTTCGCTAGCGCACCAGCGCATTTTTCTGTTCACCGGTCGATCGTGGTAAACAAAGAAAGAAATAGTGACCGACGTGGGTGTTTTCGTAACCGGGACAAGCCTATCTATTGATTGATTTTAAATCTCCCTGTCAGCGACAAATTGTCGCAAATTTAACTCTCTACAAGAACAAGTTATGAAAATGAATAAGCACCACCACTTTTGAAAACCCAAATAGATGGTAGTAGGCAGTTTAGTTTGACTAAGCCTCCTCTCGCCAATCCTCAACCCAATAATGGAAGGCATTATTGCAACTCTAGACCGACTGGAAGCCGCCGTCGAGCTTCGTGACCGGGCACTCTGTGACCAAGTGTTTTGCCGTCTGCGGGCACATTCCGCAATGAGTGCAGGTAGGGGAGTCAGCTCTCCTACACTTGTGACGGGTAGGTCGTGTCAGTGTCATCGCGGTCCTGGTCATTAACAGCTGTCACCAACACAGCTCTAGACGGGGTGTTGAAACCGGGGGTTTTCTGGCCAAGCGCGGTCTTGTACGACTCGGAGCGGCCCGGAGCCACTCTTCGTTCCACGCCTTTCGCACGTCGAAGTTGGCCAGGGTGGCCCTGTAGAAGAAGGGTTTCCTCATGGCCAGCCGAGGTCGAAGCGTTTTGTCAGACCGGGGCGCAGTACCTATTCGGCCTCACTGAAGCTAAGGGCTTACGCAGAAGTCCTGAGTACCGACGCCATAGCGCCCCACTTGTTCCTCGCAATCTTACAAAGAAGACAGTTTCACTTTTCTACTTTCCGAGCCACGTTTCGAATATGGGGTCTGTAAGAGATGGTCCGATCGAGTTGATTGAACTCCATGGTAGGTCGGTTCCGGGTCCGCAGGGAGGGTTGATCCGCCTACTTTCACAATTCGAGACATCGGTTTGCTTCGTGAGCTGCCAGATGGAATGGGGTGGTTACGGTCTTAGACCGATTCATCTTGAGATACCACTGGTCAAAGTGACGCGTGATGGGGCCGATGTCCTTGGTGAGAGTATCGTTCAAAGATTCAAAGTTTTGGGCGCGTCGGGCGATCACCCAGTCGTCTGCTTACCCTAGCCGGAGAGCTCCCGTCCGTGGCAGATTCCTAAAGGTGTGTGTCTGCTGGTAGGTTTTAGGAATTGCACCAATAGAAACACCCAAGCCTTTTCCATTCCGTTTTTCTATTCCTAAAACCTACCAGTGGACACACAC
>JAUEKZ010131283.1:5038-28385 GCA_031471865.1 Melibe leonina | reverse complement strand
TGAATCATCTGTCTCCACTCTCAATCTCTCTCTCTCTCTCTCTCTCTCTCCACACGCACACACACACACACAAACACACACACACACACACATACACACATATGATATATCTTTCCTTTGCCTTATTCTCATTCCCTTTCGTTTTTCTTGGTTAAAGAAGTATATCACATACAAAATTGCAACAATCTTGAAAAGGGACAAGTCCTGGTTGAACCTATTCAACCGGTCGTCTATCGCGTGCTGTATGTAACGTCAGTTCACTCTTTTTGGAGAAAAAAATTACCTGCTCTTGAAATCATTACCCTCGAGTTTGCCAATAGCAAAGGGTGTGAAGGGTAAGGCGTACACTAGCTTATTTTTCCAATGTTTATCTTTATGTAAGCGATGTCATTAAAATGATTTGAAACTGAAGCTGATATAGCATTTCCGAGAGTTACAAGCTCGTTTTCAAACGTTTATTATTACACTTTTACGGTTGAATGTGTAAAATATATCCTGATAGTAGTCTTCGACTGGGTTTAGATATGATTGAACGAATCCTATCAGTTGGCTTCCCTATTTATTTTTAGATATTTTCTCACTAGATTACCTGCGCCAGGGACTAGGACTGTGAACCCACACGAGTAAAGCCGACGATGCAATCCATTCGAAGTCAATGCCCTCGAAAAAGACGTAGTCTACATGAATGATCATATTACACGACATCCAGTAACTTCAAACCTGTCTCTCCTATTATGGTGCCACAGACAGCTTTTTATCGGTAGTTTTTAAAGGGTTGCAATCTATTGCAGTGTGGCTGGAACTAACCCTTTCACAGCGGGGTCTGATTTAAACCAAACTGAAGCGTGCAAAATCTTAAAAATAAATGTGTTTTTGATACCTGGCAAATCAGATTTAAGTGGAATGACAATGCCATATATGTTTATAAGCCTGAAATTCAGGCTTTTGGCATAATGTCAGTCTCCTGAAATCTAGTTTGTCTGGTTTAAGAAAAGGAAACTTTTAACGATTTTGATTTTTCTCGTACGTTTGATAGGAAGCAATCTTAGCATTGAAAGGGTTAACAAGAAACGCAACACAAGATGCCGAGGCACTCTGTTGGTCGATGTTATGTTTTCGGAGAAAAATATTACTTCAATTACCTCGAATCAACTAGCTGTGGAAATAATGCATGCCAACCCCATGTTGTGTTCACATTCAAGTTTCTCGAGAAACGAAAACCGGAATAAGTTCCGGATTTTTAGACCGGAAGTCCCATCAGGACGCACAGCTTCTGTGACTACTCATGGCAATCCCATTAGCGATTTCTCTGTATTCACAACAATAGTTAAACAATTTCAGTTGTAATTTTGTCACAATCTTGAGGCCTATGAGTATTTGCATTCCAATTTCCAACACACGTAATTTTGTAAATTCAATTATCCCTTCTACATACCAACCTCCTCCCCCCCCCCCCCCCCCCACACCTTCCCTTGCGTTTGCAACCAGTCATACACTCTTATATTTGCATTTCCATTTGGATAATAATAGCCTTGAACATCGTCAAAACTCAAATAACATAACAAACAAAACTGTGGGTTGGATCTGTGAGGTTGAATCGAGAGAAGAAAAATGCAAAGCCGTTTGATAAAAAATGTCTTTTCCGTCTGTCTGGAACTTGGGAGAAGATGGGTTTTACCTTCTTTGTAGCACGACGAAGTATTTTAAATCTCTTGGCTAGAAACTTCACGAGTGAATGAGGGTTAATTGTCTTCCGATTGGATGTCTGGTGGCTTCGTAATGATCCAGCTGCCATCATTAAAAACAACGTTGGAAGGAAGAGAGTAGGAATGCTATCTACCGATGTCTGTGAGTAAAAAGATTGGACAAGGCACCCGAAGACTGCGTACTGAGAATTATATTATCATACCTACTGACGTTGAAACGCCATAGTATGTGGCACGTACTTCTCACTTGATTTTTAAATGTGAATATAACACAGAGACAGAAGTAAATTATGTCCACTGTGCGGCTAGATCAAAGGAGCAAGAGCAAGTTTTGTTAGTAAGTGTCGTAAAAAGACTACGAGAATTAATGGGCTGATCAACTGCTTGCTTTTGTCTTTACCCGCGATTTTCTCCTGGTTATGTTTGGCTGGAGGAATTTAAAAAGTATGATCATTCCTTTTCTCTCTCTTTTTGTTTTTGTTGCCAATTATATAATATTGTTATGTAAACGATGATGCGGTGACCACACGGCTGACTCCGTGGCTTAGTGTCGTTTTTGTCCGGCTTGATCCTTCTAATCGGCGCTTCAATTGTCCTCGGGCAGGACAATTAACTCACATTTGGTAACGCCGCCCAGGTGTGTAAATAGCCCCCGACACTCACACTGCAGGGTTGAGTTAGGACCATAAGCCTCAATTATCCCTCCCAGGGAGTGACAGAGACAATATTGTTGTTTCTTATTCTATTCTAGATAGACACAATGGGTTTCCCAGGCCTCATGGCTCCACAGGGTCATGGAATAACTATTTTGTTTCAGTACATGAACGCGAGTTTTTCACTTTAAATATCTTGTTTTTCTGTTTCTTTGTTTGATTATTCTTTGATTTAGATTTTTAAAAATCCAGATATGACTGGATTAAAAGTGGATATCGTAATTTATGAGAATATGAATGTCTGTTTTTTCGCCTTTCATTATTGAGGACTGTGGCAAGAGAAGCAGAGAAGCCCTATCATGATTTAATAAATTACCACGTTTGTCTTTTATCACCAGAAACACATATTTTCCTCATAATATTTGGATAGAATGAAACTAACGCTTCCATGTAATCACATGCTTGGGTAATGGTTACATGATTGCCGCTGAATGCATCCCCGAGGCTTGAGGGAAGGAGGACAATGGGCGAATAATTGCTGTATCATGTCAGGGATTAGAGTGACGGATGTAATACAAGACTCCTTCCGGGTGATTTGATAAACCAATCATTTCTCAGTTCCACTTTGTATCATCTCATCTTTGGCAAAGAAGGATTTGATTTTTAAAAAATATCCCCTTTACATCTATGTTTGGTTAAGTTGGTTGGAATAAAACCAAGAAGAACGTCCAATGGCCTTTATTTTGTCAGTGCACTATTTCTGGCAAAATTGAAGCGATGGAATCGAGGCTGCCGCTGAACTCGGGAGCCAATGGAAGCGAGGAACGGGAATGGGTCTGTCATCGCATTTCTCGCCTGCATGGTCACCCTATATTCCAGGGAACTAGGTTAAAATTTCGATTTGCCTTCGTCTTTAAACTTAACTTATCTAAAACACGATTACATTGAACTCTAAAACCGATCTATCAACATGAAAATGAGTCTCTGTGATGAACAAGCAGGAAAAAAGATAAGAAGATGGCGAAAATGCCTTTTATTTTCTACTCACGGTTTATGATGTATATAATTTTTATAATTTGTCTGAGTTTGAATGTCTCCTTAAAATAAGCAGCACGTAAAAAGGGTTTGCATTGAAAGGGCAGCAGAATAGCCAATTATATTTTAACAAGCTGTTACAGAAAAGCAGAACTACGAGAAAGCCGAAATCTAATCGGGACATGAAAAGAAATTTTGCATGAATGAGCGCCAAGCCTTAATTAAGAAAAACAACGCGTGTTCCAAACAAATGAATTATCTTTTTCGCGTCCCAATGTTTATTCAAGAATTCAACAAGAAAGATGATTAAGGGAACAGAACAAAGTGAATGGCACTGTGATATTTGGACTGGGAAGAAATTATGACAAAATATTTGCTACTTTGAATCTAAAAAGAACTGAAAAGAAAACTAGTCTGATTAAGTGCTTACAATTTTTGTCTTTACAGGTGTTAGCTTTTTCAACGTTTTAATGAATAAGTTATTATGTGATAAAAAAAGGCTGCTGAAATAACTACTATAGTGTCTTAGATGACTACTTTTACCATGCATTATTTATTTTATACCGACTGTGATTGCAACTGTAAACAGAATTCCCCTTGGGGACAAATATAGTTTATATAATGATAATAATAATTATTATTATGATAGGGACGAGTTTTGAATTCCTGATCAATGGGTTCATAGGTGAAAGCTCTATCCTTTGAACCAATAGCACCAGACCGTGATCCTTACCTTATCGGACAGAAGTACTGACCGGACAAGGCAGCCCAGACCAGCAAGCACCGCTCTAAATCAATAATGTTGAACCGCCCAGACTATTCCTACTTCTCCATAAACCTACAGCATTTCATTCGTATTAACACCATTTCTTCAGTTCTCTTGATATCTTTAGTAATTTTTTTTAAACAATAAGAACACTGAAATTGACATTCTTTTGCATTCAGTTAATTGAGGTTTCTATATCCTCATATATCAATCTTCTAAACGCAAAACTAAACCCCGTATGCTCCTTAACTCCCGTCTCTCTTTCGTAATTATTTGTGTTTCTTTCATCCTTCTTCATTCGTTTTTCTACTTTTTGTCTTCTCTTGTATTATTTGTCTTTTTCCCTTCTGGTTTTACTCGTCTATTTATTCATTGTTGCACCCTCTCACGTCATCAATATTTTCTCTCGTTGGATTGTCCTATCAGCCTCATTGACTCTACCAAATTACCATTTCACAACCAGATAATCCATTACGCGTTTTCTGCAGCTGCATCCGCATTTCCCCTAACTAACCTTCCATTCTTTTCAGCTACATCTTTCTATCCATCCACATCTTGCTCTCTCCTCTTATGATCTATTTCCTACAATTCTTACTCCTTAGCTTCGCCATGATTCCTCGCAATCTCTAGACTTGACTGTGCCAAAAGAGTGAAAGTTATGATTAAGACCATGACATCAACGCTTCTTTTTTTCACCGTCACTTCATATCTTAAAGAGCAAAGGTGAATAATAGTACGAGCTACGCTCTTTGATAATAATACTCTTCATTCTTATTCCAAAACCACCTACTAGAACCTTTCTATCTAGCAGTCCCCTTTCCTACTACTGTACATGATATTTTAGTTGGGCACATAGCCACATCCTGTTATAGGAAAAATCATCCCTGAATTTCCGAGTGTAAGAAAAAAAAAGTCCAAAATCCATACAGTCCAGTCTTATGTTCCATAACGTTCAATATTTTTATCTTTTGATATCATGATTTCAAAGGTGGGGCCTACATTTATTCGTCCGTCTCTGATAACACTTGCTGAACCCTTGCTGCCCCAGACATAGATCACGGACTTCAAAACGAAAATAGCAGCGACGGATCTTACCACATAATGTGTTCAAATCGAGATTATCATAACACTGCCACACACAGTATGGCATGCTATTGATCTTTTTTTTATATGATACAATCTATCTTTTCATGAATATTACAGTATTCGATTTAAAATAAAATCATTTTTAAATTTTTGTCCATTTTATAATTCGAGTACATATTATTATAGATATACAGTATATTATATATTGTATACAATGAGTTTATCACTATATATCAAAGCCTGCTTCAATGAGAAACTATATTCTGTAAAGAACTGTTATGCTGTTTGCCAAGTTCTGCTAGGTTTTTTTCTCTCTTCTTTTAGTAACACGTCTTTTAACAATCAATATATTATATGTTTTCATGATTTGAAATGTATGTTTTGGTACTATTATGGGTATTTTAGCTATTGTAAAATAATTTACAAGTTGAGGGATCAATAAAGTTATCTTATCTCATCTTATCTTATTGAAGATTAATTTTGTAGTAAGGATGCCGTTATAGAAAATCCATAAAAGAGCTATAATATGTTTACAAAAGGCGGTAAGCCTGGGCAACCAACCACATTGCGAAAGTAATCTCGCAAATCTTATAAGTACCGGAACTTATCCCAACTTTTATACAGTGCTTCACTGTCTTTTTCCCTTCTTGTTTTACTCGTCTTTTTATTCATTGTTGCTTCCTCTCACGTCATCAATATTTTCTCTCGTTGGATTGTCCTATCAGCCTCATTGACCAAATTACCACTTCACAACCAGATAATCCATTACGCGTTTTCCGCAGTTGCATCCGCATTTTCCCTAACTACCCTTCCATTCTTTTCAGCTACCTCTTTCTATCCATCTCTGGTGAGGACGCTGATCTATCACAAAATACTTTCCCCAATCTAAGTGGTACGTTGGGTTGGTACTTATTTAATACCTTGGTGGAGTGAGTCAATCAATTGGAGTAAATTTTGTGCCTTTCATCTTGAATGTATTGCAGATAGGAGAAATGAAACATAAAATAAATGCATAGGTCTCTACTTCGACTCTTTCACCGCGTATGTGATATAACCGGGAAAAAATGCAATATCTTCAAACTTTACGTTCTTATACCGGATAAATCGGATTGCAGTTTTGACAAAGGATTCCCACCGCGAGAAGCCTTAGCCCTTTGACAGCGCGGTCCGATTCTAGCCAGAGTATACAAAATATTCCACATTCCCGTAGCCTTATGTTAGGTATGTAAGATTTCAGTGGTGAAACCAAGTGAGTGGCTTTAGACATAATATGCCAGTCCACTGGAACCTTATTTATCTAATGTAAGAAAAGGCACATTATAAAGATTTTGATGTCTGTAGTTAGTAGTTTGAGAAATAACCCAAGCAGTAATAGGGCTAAGGCGTTATTACGAATGTACTCGTATCTTGACCCCATAAGTATTTTATACGTATAATGATGTTTATGCACTCAATCCTTGTACTCAGTACTCGTTTCCCGATAGCCTCCCAAAGCTTCGAGAAACCGCACAGTGCCGGAACGACAGTGTAATCGCTACGTGAACTGTGCCAAAGAAAAAATAGGGGTAACAAGAATATGTGTAAGTAGAGTCTGCCATTTCACCCTTTCACAGCGAGGTCTGATTCTAACCTAACTAAAATTTGCAAAATCTTGGAAAATATACGTGCTCTTATACCAGATAAATCCGATTTCAGTAAACTGGCATAATATGTCAGTTAACTCAAATCATATTTATCTGATATAAGATCAAGCAAATCTTGAAGATTTTGGTGTCCATAGCATTGAAAGGGTTAATTATCTCAGAGCACTCATGTTTGGCCGCAGGGAGGTACCATTATCATGAGTCATTTTATTGCATAACTTGTAAGCGCATGTAGCGCTATATGGTGCGATGTAGACTATGCATTGTTATTGTATTGTTAATCATTGGACAAAAAGACGATATTATAATAACACGTAGAGCAGTCTGATGTTGGAATATTTCACATTTCACATTTCATTTTTTTCCATGGTATTTTTGGCATATTATATGGTTTGTTTTGTTGTCATTTTTCATCCTTCTTTTTCTATATATTTTGGCTGTATTTTTTTCATATTCTTTTTGTTTGTTTTGTTGTGTTTTGTTTGTTATTAATGGTGTGTTTTGTCTGTGTTGGGGAAGCTGTTGCCACATGCATTAACATTGCCGTGTTCATAGCTGACAAGGTCTTGGATCGTGTTTTCTTGGCTCAATTGCTTCTCTGGCAATCAGCCCCAACAAGTCCAATTGTCCCCCCCTCTCTCTCTCTCTCTTTCTCTCCCCCCCTCTCTCTCTCTCTCTCTCTCTCTCTTTCTCCCCCCCCCTCTCTCTCTCTCTCTCTCTCTCTCTCTCGCTCTTTCTTCTCCCTCCCTCTCTCCCTCTTCTCCCTCTCTCTTTCTATCTCCCTGCCTCTCTCTCTTCTCCCTCTCTCTTTCTATCTCCCTACCTCTCTACATAACTAGCTATCTCTCTCTTTCTCTTTCTTTCTCTCTCTCTTTCCCCCCCCCCTCTCTCTCTCTCTCTTTCTATCTCCCTGCCTCTCTATCTAACTAGCTATCAATCTCTACTTCTCTCCCTTTTTTCCTCTCTCTCCCCCTATCTGTCTTTCTCTCTTAGACAAGAACTCTTTCTCTCTCTGTGATCCTCTCCCTGTACTCCAGAATGTTCTCTCTCTTCCTTCCATCTACTTTATATTATATATTTTGAAATTTCTATCCGCCCTCATCGGTCTCCCTATTTCTCTTTATCGTCTAAACTTTGTATATTATACTTATCTATTTCATCTACGTACAAACCAACCTATCTATTCACCCAACTACAGGCCTACCAACTCACCTACCTTCATACCAACCTTCCTATCCACCTACCGATTTATCTGCCGACCTATTTACCCACCTACCTACATACGGACCTACATATCTACCTACCACCCTACCTACCTACCTACTTAACTACCGACCTACCGTCCCCCAACCTACCCATACTTACCTACCTACTAATACTTAGCTACCTGCCTACATACCCACCCATCCATCTATCTATCTATCCATCCATTTATCTGTCTATCTATCTATATGTCTATCTATCTATCTATCCATCCATTTATCTGTCTATCTATCTATATGTCTATCTATCTATCCATCCATCTACCTATATGTCTATCTATCTATATATCTATCTACCTATCTATCTATCTATCTATTATCTATCTATCCATCCATCCATCTATCTATCTATCTATCTATCTATTATCTAAATATCCATCCATCCATCCATCTATCTAATAAAGCACATTTTCTAGCAATAACCGCCTGTGTTTATATAATTTGTGTCGCTGAAAGGTAGCGCTGACTTTTACGATCCTGTTCTTTCAAGGGATGTCCATGTAAAAATAGCCTTATGAACGGAGATAAAGCTCACGCGAACATAACGACAGCACGTCTCCCGTTTACGATCGTGGCAGTAATAATAAGAGTAATAATCCTATCATATGGCCCGCAAACACTCAGGTTGTTGGTGGTTAAAATGATAGATTTTGCCCCAAGAGAAACGAACGCCTGTCCTAGGACTGCCCGAGGTGCTTTGTGAACAGGTGGTGTGAGTGAAACACAATATTGCACTTATCTTGGGTACACTAATAATTGTTGGGAGTTGTAATTGAAAAGCTGTCAACTTTTATTCCCATATGTAATTTTCCACGAGTAACTTTTTTGCATCAAATACGAGTAAAACAATATAATATACTAGTAACATGCAACCTTATATTCTAAAATGAGTTGAATAGTATTCTATATTTACATCATGTTGAGTTGTATTATTGATTATGACTTGTTTGATACGACATATATTGACGGTGATGGTGGGGATGATCATTATGGTGATACGGGTAAAGGGGAGAGTGAGGATTGTGTGGAAAAGGTGTAGGGAAAAATGGGAAATATTGTAATGGTGATTTTGAAATGATTATGGTCTGGATTTGTTAATGTTCTAACAGGTGTGTAAAATCCTAGAAAATGTGTTATCCATATGTTTATATTTTAAAGGATATACACTTTACCGCATAAGTTCTTCATACAAAAATGCACTAAGACTGATGTATTATGAATATCGTTTCATTTATTCTTGTATTCAAGGGCAATGGTAAATTTGAAGAGAGAGAGAGAGAGAGAGAGAGCGAGGGATACAGAGAGAGACAGAGAGGAATATGGGGAGAGAGACAGACAGACCGACAGAGAGAGATAGAGAGATATATATAGGGGAAAGGAGAGACAGATAGACCGACAGAGAGAGAGAAAAAAAGAGAGAAGGGGAGGGAGGGAGGGAGAGAGAGAGATAGAGAGAGATGGGTGGGGGAGAGAGGGAGAGAGAGAGACAGTTATCCAATATTTCTAATGTTTTCATCTATCCATTTCCAGGCCACTGGCTCTGGGTTTTATTGCAGACGAGTAATATGCATATTATAGATTATCGTTTTATGGCTTTATTGATCCAATCAGATTCAGGGACATTTTGCACCAACTCCTTGTTGGAATATTTGACCAGAAAAGTTTTTAGTAGAGACGATGAAAAAAAAATCGATCTTGCCAGCTCAGATTGTTAGATAGTGCAGTATTAACCATTTCACAGCGAGATCTGATTCTAACTCAACTAAAATATACAAAATCTTGAAAATGTGCGTGTTCTTATACCAGATAAATCAGATTTCAGTGAAGTGACATTTGCAAAAAGCCTGAATTTAGCTGAATTTAGCTGACATAAGAAAAGGCAACTATTGAAGAGTTTGGTGTCCTGAGCATTGAAAGGGTTGTCATGTGTATGTAATTTACAGAGCTCTGAACAAGACGGGTTGGCCCGGTGTCAGGTTTGGCATCTTTTAAATATTCGAATGAATCCTCAGTATCCCTCTGTATGGCAACTAAATAAAGCACCACTTTTGATAACACCTTAACGTGTCCAAAAGGCGTAACAACCAGACAACGGCCAAACAAAGTAATCAAATAAAATATGGTTAGAATATGTACAGGCTTTGGCTAAATAACGACAATGATAAAACTATAATGATGATAATAATAATACAGAGATTTATAAAGCGTCTTTTCTCCCAAGAGCTCAAAACTATAGATGAGTGTTACCAGCAACATGCACACGATTTCACCCGTGTACAAGTACTTTATTTATTTCAAAATTACGAGTGGCGTGTAAACCAAATTATCTTTTGAGTAACATTTATGTTTTTCTTGAAATATTCTAGTCTTATCATTCATTGGTATTTGATGAAGTGTTTACCTCTCTCTATCTCTCTCTCACTCTCTCTTGCTCTCTCTTGATCTCTTTCTTTCTCTCTTTCTCTCTCTCACTCTATCTTTCCTGATTCCGCTACTTCATTTCTCTCAACAAACGATACAATTTTCCCGTTGAGAGATTGATAAAGTTATCTTATCTGATCTCATCTATCCGCTGATAGAAGCTGTTTCCATTAGTAAAGACAACAGCTGTTTTCCCCCTTAAATAAATCACCATACCACAAAGAATCCTAGTCTCAGAATAAGCCTGAACGGTCTAGCACTGTGCTGCCAGACAATACAGGTATCCTGCAATACGTCCTAACGCCTGTTTCTTGGCTTCCTAAATCAACACAATAAATGTCTTACTTTTCTGATGGTTTGCAGCTTTCGATCTAATTTTATAGCAATGATTGTTTAGCCAGCAAGTGTTGCTGCTCTTATGAATACGATGTGAGTAAAATGCAATGTACTCTCTCCATTTGTTTTATTATAAACCACGAATGCCCACATCAAGATTCCATCTCCTCCTTCTTGCCGAAACAGACTACAATAATCATTAATCGTCTCTAAGGTATTTTATCTCGGCTCACTTAATTAACTTGGGCGCTGATGTGCAGCTAATGCCTGATATGTCCCAATCTTTCTTTCTTACGGACCGAAATAGTCTAATTTCCCTTTGGGTATTAATTATAATGCAATCTAATCCGATTGAATTTAATCCTTTTACCTGTTTCTTCACCTCAGGAGAATGGGAAAGACGGCTGGTGTACGACTTGTTCGTGAAGAATGGCTACAACCCGCTCATCCGACCCGTCAAAAACTCCAACGATTCTTTGAACATCAAATTCAACCTGGCCCTTAGCCAGATCATCGAAGTTGTGAGTAGTACCCCAGTGCTTGACAACAATGTTTGGACATACAATAATTGACCGCCGACCATAGCACTGACTTTTAGGAAGTGCTAACTTAGGTCAAATATAACTTCTTGTTATATCAATCTACACATCTTTGAGGGATGTATTATTTGAATGACTAATATCAAATATTAATGAGCGAATCAATCAAATAGACTATTTTTAATGACATATGATCAGTCCGCAAATGTCTTGATATAACGATCATTTTGTATAAAGTGAAACAGAACTAAAAAAAAAAAAAAACATCAACAAAATCAAAAAACATTTGCGTTTGAGAGTGTCAGTGTGAGGCTTGTCAAAAGCAATATTAATGAATTGATGACTATTGCTATGATTATTGCTACCCTATTTTAGTAGGTAATGCTTTAGCCGGACTGCGACTTGGATTTTATATGCTTTACTTTGTATGGGGATTTTAGAAATGATGAGCAAGGTTAGCGTGCCCAGCCTTCTTTAACCCTTTCAAAGCGAGGTCTGATTCTAACCCTACTGAAATATTCAACATTTTGAAAATTTAAGAGTTCTTATACCAGATAAAGCATATTCCAGTGAACTGACATATGCCAAAAGCCTGGTAACCAGGCTTTTGGCATATGCCAGTTCAATGAAATCTGATTTATCTCGTATAAGAACAGGCAAATCTTGACGATTTTTTGTGTCCTCAGCAGTCATTATCGTATCGTATGATTGAACTGACTATAAAGACAAGCTTGTAGTTTAAATGGCCTGAGTTTGTCGAAATGACAGTAGCAGCAATGATGGTACAAACTACTACTAATAATAGTATTAGTAGAATTAGTCATGTAGGTGTAGTGGTGGTGGTAGTAATTGCAGTAGCTGTAGTAGTAGTAGTATTGATTAATGTAGTAGTAGTTTTAGTGGTGGTGTTGGTATCAGTAGTAATATTATCGTGACAATGATAACAGCAACAACACCAAATAGATATATAATTAAAACCTCATTTTATCTGTTTTAGCCCCGACTTGTCGAGTGATTATTTTTCCTGGTTATTGCCAACAATATATCGGTCAATCTATTCATATCTTTAAAACTTTGCCACCAATTTTGCGTTAAAATTATCAAAAGCTCTCTTTATAAAGGAGTATTGGACTTTTAATTGAGCTGCCGTTAACAGTGACAGACAGAATAAAAGCTCAAAAGATTTAAAAGGGCTTTCGGGGAATGAAGTCTGATTAGAAATCAGGACCGTGGGAGAATAGTCGAAGGAATTTAGCTCTAAGAAATAACCCTGCTTTTTTTCAAGATAATGTAGCTGTCCATGCAAAAGATGAAATTTCCCCAAGACGTTATCATGATATCAACAGTGAATAGCTGCCTCGATGTGTATGGATATTAGTTGCGAAACCTCTTTACAAGTGCTCCATGTTTGAGATTTCAGCAATCTATAATATAACTACTTTTTTTCTCCTCAAGAGAAGTCAATTGATGAAACATCAACGGACATGATTTCTGTTCGCATAAGACGTTCTCTTTTTCTGGACATGGGAGCAGATCAAGGATAGCCACCGAGATATCACAAAACGTTCTCAGAAAACGAACTCATTCATCGCGCATCCTTCATGCATGCCCTTCAGGATCATTGACACATCCAGGATGAATGCCTTGCTAATACCCGCCAGCCCATCATTATTTCTGCTCCTGCTGCCTCTATCCCGGGTTCTAGTTTCTAGGCCGTATAAATATTCATTAATTCTAAAATTTATCCACGCCAGTGTACAAAGAAAGAAAAGAACTTTCATACATCTCAACACAGGCAGGACGACCAGTAATTTGGGACCAGTCTGTATGTGTCCTCTGGCCATTGATCTGGACCGGGGTCCCTATGGCAACGAAACAAAAATGTCTTATTGATTGAATTTGGTTTTATCAGATATAAGAACCTTTCAAACTTAGCCTTCTGCTCTTACCCAGTTTTTTGTGGGGGGTTTTTTCCATTGATGTGGTAGTAGTATACCTTTTTAAAAATTGAAACATTTCTATAATCAACATTTTTTTATGAAGGAAAATATTCTTTATTGGTTGCAATTAAGTAAGATGAGAAAACTATTAAATAGAAAACGAAGGGACCTCGTCAGATGTGTCAGGTAAAAACATTTCGTTGCTGGTTAACTAACGAGCATTCGCTTTGTTTGAAAATAATCCTGCACATTTATTGGACTAAATTCACTACTAAAGAGAAAGATATATTTTCATGTCTATCTGAAGCTCAGTTTAATGAAATGGATGAGATAATGATAATGAAATCCGCATATTATCACGACAGACAATTTAGATAATTCCATTCTTCCGCCAAAGCAATGAATTGTTGGTAAAAGGTTTAGTCCAGAGCTCTAGGGGAAAGGCAAATTTATATTAGATATTAGTCTTAATACGGTTTAGACCTTGAAACGGAAAAGTTACAGACTAAGGCTTTAAAGACGGTGCTTACTGACGAAGGCTATCAATCGAAGGCTTGCAGACGATGGCTAATAGATGAACTTTTGAGACTTCACGTGATGGAAATAAGTCTTGTCATCAGTACGTGTTCACGGCGTGTTGAGGTTGAGGCATGACTCTGGTTCAAAGGGAGATCAGATCGTCTTGTACTTTGCTTGCTGTGGTGCATTGCGGAGACAGACTACGTGGTCCAGGACTCATAATCAGTAGACAAGTTACGCCCCTTTTTATCGCTCCTACTCGCCACAGCAGCTGCTTATGGGTTTAAGCGAGATCTCCGACTGACGAGAAAAGCCGTAGAAACGACTTTGCCCCCTCAAGCACAGGAAGATGCCAAAAATCAAGCCCGTCATGAAATGCCTCATAGATTCTTTGGTGCCCATGTATGCGTTATCTTGCTTTTCGGGATGACCGGACAGCAATAACTACTAAACCGTGAACGGTAGAAGGCTTGGGCGAATCTCTACAATCGAAGGGACTAAGCCGAGGAAACTTGAGTGAGCTGACATGTGTGAAATACAGACGCCGTATCATCTAAAGCAGCTCACTAATTATTTTCCACCCTCCCTCACTTGAAAAACATATCAAAAGCTTTCAGAAACAGGGCCTGTTTTCTTTTGTTACACATTTCTGTGACCACAGAATTTGGTAAATTATTATAATCTTTTTTTTCTCTTTGCTTTTTTGTGTTAATTTGACAAACTGTTGATTTAATTTTTTTTTCATTTCAGGATGAAGTCAAACAAATGATGAAGACAAACGTTTGGCTACAAATCGTGAGTTTGCTCGAGTGTCGCTGAGTTGTCGCTTGGTAGACAACAAACACCTTTCAATTTTAGAACAGTTTTGGTTTATACTCTTGATAGAATTGGGTTGAAAGTATTTCGCTGTTCTTCGGTGGATGTTTGAGTAATAGGTCTGATGTTTAGAGATAAAGTGTATTCACATGTTGATACTAACGCTGCAGTTGTTTGGATGAATTTTGCAAAATAATGATTCCCCATTCTTCATGTGTCTAACTATGCAGGATATCAAAAGGAGATGGTTTGAATCGGTATTAAAAGCGTTGATAAAATAGAAAAACAATATGAGATATATAACGGTCTTCATGTAACTCATTTTACAGGGTCTCAAAAGAAGACAGTAGGTATTAAAAACACGTCCGCAGAGACTACTTACTATGCCACTTCTGAAAACAGTTTGCAATGCAAGCCTTATTGATTATCTTATTGACTCTTACTGCCGGTTGTACTCGGGACAAATCCAGTCACGGCCGCGAGAGCAATTATGGATAAACTATTAATTGAAGATTACGGTGACAGATGTAGATGAAACTGTTTTTTATTGTACGAGTGGAGAGGATTAATTCTAAACTCATCTGGCGCAACGCAGTTTGCCGTGTGCAATATTTCGCCGCAATGTGTTGTGTACCTTGCCTAAGACTACGACGCAGAGCCAAGCAATATCAGTCTTGTAGATTTACCAATCTGTTTCTTTACCTTTCCCCTCCCCCTCCCCTGCCCCCCTCTTATGTCACACAAGAATCATTTACATTACTTTAAGCTGACAAAGTAAGCCGTAAATTATCAAAATCATTGGCAATAAAAACAAACTATTCTAAATTCTTCATTCTTCTTCCCATCATACTTTTGACTGGTTCAGTTCAACGTCGATTTTTACATACTGCATTTGTCTTAGTAGAATGATCTTGTCACTCTTATTGTTTAGTTGATTTCAAAACAAAGAAATTATATCGGCTATCAAAACATATCATTTAGGACGACCTTTTGTCGCTCAGTTATTCTTTGCATCATTTTAATCCGATTTCATGTCCGAGGGCTAATCATCTTTAGATTATTAAGAAAGGTGAAACTAGTGTACTCAAACCTTGAAGGAGTGAAAGATGAACTGGTTACGACGCAGCACAGGGCCCTGGGTTTGGGTGTTGGATTACATTCCTACTTGAGGCAGGGTATTCCCCTCTACGGGCATGTACAATTTACATTCATTTAAATACTGTCACTGTCACCCAGATGTTGAGGTACCGCGCATTTCAACATGTTTTCAATCGGGTCTTTTTTTCTTTTTTTTTTAGATTTAATTTCGATAGACAAGCTTGCCTTCTCAAGCGCGTAGCAGTCATTTTTAATTTTTAACTTGTCTACTTTCATCAATCGAAAGGGAAACCAGCTCCAGCTCTGTGCGCGGATCCCAATGCTTTATTAGGTTTTTTATTTTAATGAGATGGCTAGTTATCAGTTAAATCTTCCTACCACAGCTGTTGTTCTGTTACCCTACCCCCCCCCCCCTCACCCTCACACACAAAAACACTGTTGATACCTCAAAGAGATCAGTGGAGTGAGGTTGCACAATAAAATGTTAGGTATGACAATATGAGTTTTAAAGATATGGTGTTCATACTCATGGCTCCAGCCATACTGGATTTGAATGGAAGATTCTTTTTAGCCATCGGACCTCGTACCTCGTACGTAATGTAATTCCATGCCTAGAGGCATCGGGGAGTATCCAGCTGTTCATTTAAAACTAAAACATGTATTCTTCATCTTCACACACACACACACACATACATACACACTCACACACACACACATACACATGTATATATATGTATGTACCTATATATTATTTATAGTTCCTGATGTTTCTAGGCATGGAATAACATGTAAAAAATGACTGTGTGAAAACACACCCTGTGTGTGTGTGTGTGTGTGTGTGTGAGTGTGTGTTTGTATGTGTTTGTATGTATGTTTGTATCTAAATATTAGGGACACTAAAAATCAAAAGAGGTAAAAATCTTGTCATTGATATCAATACCAATATTTTAATGGACAGCGTACGGAGCATTATTCAATATTCGAACTTCACTATGCAAGGTTAATTCTTTGATTATTTCATTATTATTATTATTATTATCATTATTATTATTATATTCATAAGATGATTCTTATCGTGTACACCGATGATAAGATTATCTAATGTTACACGTTATTAGATTCCTCTTTATTGCTTGTAAATCAATAGTTATAGTTATCTAGTTCCTGTGTATAGATTACGTTACGTTTTACCAATTTACCGCCCTTTGTTGTACATACAGTATTGGACAGACTACCAGCTGGCGTGGGAACCTCCAAAGTACGGCAACATCCTCTCTATTAGGATCAAGCCTGAGGACATTTGGGTGCCAGACTTTGTCCTGTTTAACAAGTGAGAAATAACCTTTTGTCTAATTATTAATTACAATGCAACACATTTTCATTGGGATACAACACATTACATTAAAAGATTTTAGGGCTTAACGGGATTAAAACTTCTATATAATACTAATGCCATTTTAGAATGAAACCTCTTTTCATGCTATTCCATTATTTGAGAGATAATGAAATATTCCATTGAGATAAAATCCGATATGCAGATTATACAAATTCAAACAAATCAAATAAAAGAAACGTCCAAAGCTTGTGTATTATTGGCCTGTGTGTGATAAAGAAGTCCATTTGGACCCATAAGGCATGCTACTCCCAAGAGCCTCCTTTATACAGTTGCTCAAATTAAACAAAGTAAAAATGACATACAGTTGCTTTCATCTTCTTATTGCGCAACACCCAGGGGTTTTTAAGCTTGTGGTTTCACAATTGGAAATAGCTGAATTGTATATTTACCATTTTTTATAAAATGACCGTAAAAAAAATTGAATTTGAAGTTTTTTTTAAATTCATTTTAATCATAAGGTCTTTTGCAGCATGCTATTTTACAACAAGAGATTTGTTATAAAAAATCTAAAATGTGTTTTTAGGCACGTCACTTATTCACTGCCCAACCATAAAATCTGTAAAGAAAATGACAAATGGTTTAGAAAATGAATAATATCTTGATTCAGATATTTTGAAACCTATACCACAACTAACTACAGTATGAGAGTTTTCCTTTTCTTTTTGTTTTAGAGCTCTCTTTGTGCGTATTTATTAGGATTATGCCTGGTGAGTTTCTCCTGTAACAAGACAATGTTATATCTGCCCACACAGGAAAAATAGAATAAATTTGAAAGTCAGAAAGGTTAAAAAGCAATTTGATAATTTTGAGTATTTTGTTTACAATAAAAAGCTGTTTTATCAATAAAACAATACTTTGCTTGTGAATTTATTGTTTAATTCGTTTAATGATAATAACGAGACACAGCAAATGAAACTTGGTCTACAACGTTTAAGATCAATCTGGGTTTTTTTCCCAATGTGGATGGATGATCATACAATAATAGACATACACTTGATGAATGTTTTTTCTATGAATGAATAAAATATCATCAATATCGTTGTTGTTTTTTCATCCTAGTGCTGATGGTAACTACGAAGTAACGTTCAAGTCCAACACCGTGCTGTACAACAATGCCATGATCAACTGGATTCCTCCCTCCATCTATAAAAGCTCCTGCTCCATCGATGTCCAGTACTTCCCCTTTGACGAACAAATCTGCGAGATGAAGTTCGGATCGTGGACGCACAAGGGAAAGGCCCTCACCTACAGCTTCTACAAAAACATGGACAAGCTCGATCTGGTCGAGTATCTGAAAAGCGGAAGTTGGGACATCATCGACTGCCCGGGCAGTATTGTGACTATCGAGGACAATGTCACTGGGGAAGAGAAACAACTCATTGTCTTTAAGTTTGTCTTGAGGAGAAAAACATTGTTTTATACAGTGAATCTGATCATTCCCTGTGTGTTGATATCTTTTGTCAGCATCTGTGTGTTTGCCCTTCCCGCTGACGCCGGGGAGAAGATATCCCTCTGTATCTCAGTACTTCTCGCTCTGGTCGTGTTCCTGCTGCTGGTATCTAAAATCCTTCCCCCATCTCTAGCCATTCCCCTCATTGCTAAGTATTTACTCTTCACTTTCTTAATGAACTTGATCGCCATTTTCTCCACAGTTTTCATCATCAACAGAAATTACCGCACCCCAAGAACACACCACATGCCCTACTGGGTAAGAGTCGTTTTCCTTCGAGAACTTCCAAAATATATCTTTATGAAGAGACCAGATCACGAGGAGAGATGGCAAGGCAAACCTCCTACTCCCCCTCCATCTTGCGCTTCCTCCTCACACGAGCCTAAACGAGCTAACGTGCATTTCACCCCTAACAGAAATAACGACTTTTTAGAGCTAACTGAAGTACACCACCCTCACTGCAAGTTGGGTCATCCCAGCGGCAACCACAAAGACCATATGAGTGCTCACTCCAGCTCCAGCAGCCACGACTGCTACCAGCAAGCCTCACCTAGCCAGACAAGTGTACGCCAAGACAGCTCAGACTCCAACCAGTTCACAATGACCCCTGAACTCTACAGAACCATCGAAGCTGTCAAGTTTATCCACCAGCATTTAAAATCTGAAGAGGAGTACGAAATGGTGAGAGCGTAGGCCGTGCCATAGGGTACAGTCACAATGTGATTGATTAGGCTATGACTTTAACCATACCCATGGTGAATCATTTACAAAACTGCTTTGAGAATGAATGAACTCAAGGCTTCCTTAAACCATCACAATCTGATTACTCGGAGAGTGAAAAGTTTTGCGTTACATTCTTTGCTAGACTCATTTTTGAAATACATTCATTTATATTTGCCATATTGTGTTATTTCCCTTAAAGTGTTCATATCAAAACTTTTTACAGATATAAGAGTTTATGTATTCAATAATAAAGACTTGAAGTTTGTACAATATTATCAAATGTAATTTCGTTTGCCCAATCCTAACCGGGAATTTTAATGGGTTGCACAATACATCATTGTTTTATGTTGATTGTATCTTGCTGGGACCTGTTCTTCAAATCTCTCACATTTCAAAAGTCATCCTATTAATTGAATTCAGCAATTATGCTTTTTTACGCTTAACTCATTAAACAGCTATACTTTGATGTCACATAAAAATGAAAAAAAGTTGCATATTTTTTACGGTACATCCTTGCTTTTTATCTCTCTCTCTCTCCCCTCTCTCTCTCTCTCTCCATCTCCCCCTCTCTATCTCCCTCTCTCTCTCTCTCTCGCTCTCACTCGCTCTCCCCGCCCCCCCCCCCCGACCACCACCACCAGGTTTTAGATGACTGGAAATACGTGGCCCTGGTGCTAGACCGCCTCCTGCTCATCATCTTCCTGCTGGTGACACTGTCAGGGACCATCGGCATCTTCCTGAACGCGCCGCATATTCTGGAGTACGTGGACCAGGAGAAAATCATAGCCGACATCCTGGAATACATCAAAGTCAGGCAGTCCGAGTGAGAATGGATTTCACGTCTTGTCAAAATGGGAAGCAACTATTTACCAAAAAATAATATGAACACTTATCATAAATATTTTCATGTTACATGATTTGATGTAGCACATGTTCCCAGAAGGCCCTAGGCTGTTAGCGCTTTACAATGCGTAGATCCAAAACAAACAATGTCCGATATAAAACGGCGGGAAAATCACGTTTTATCTAATTGTGTTTTATTATAATAGCATTATATCCCTCCCAGTTACAGGAAATCTAATAATGTATTATCTAATGGTTCTGCCAGGCTGGAGGTATTCTAAATACAGTTGGTTCGAATCAATGTATCCAGCATCTAATGTATTATTGCCAAATACTGTACATATGTAGACCATAATATTAGTGAATGTTTGGGAAAAGTAGACTGTAAATATTGAAAGAAATTAATACCTAGTGAACTCTGCATTCACCCTTTGATATGTTATCTTGCTTTGGGGGGGGGGGGGGGGGGATTAATAAATAGCATATCATGGAATTGTCTACCTAAAATAAATAACTACCTATTCAGTGGCTCAATTATGAATCGAGCGTCCAACTCGAGACCGATAGGTCAATGGTTAAAAACCAAGCCGTGTGCAACCAAAGACATTGAATTCGGCATTTTAGGAGCTGTCCCGCCAGACGCTCGGCATTATGTTACAACGCTGTAACGGGTTGGCATGGTATTATAAGTATATTTTAACCGGGGGAGATATTTTGAGTGAGCCCTCCGTTTTACTTTTTCGGCAGCACATAAACTTGTCAAGAGAACTCAGCAAATCCAAAGATAAAAAAAATTAAAGAAATTAAACTTCGATTTAATTTTTTGCGTGTACAGCCCCTTAATTTGATTTTTGTTGAACAGATTTTTCACGACTTATATTTATTGAGGGATCACCTAATTTTTAAATTAATAGTTACACCCTTTGATAAGTTATTTCAATTTTTTTAAACATTGAGTAACTGAGATCGGTTCCACAATATGTCTTCAAAACCAATTGATTCCATTAAGCCAATGGTTCATCCTGTCCCACGTAATATTCTGAAAACGAGCAACTAAGACTCAGGCATCGGTAGTCTATTCAACACTAGGGCGTCAACCTAGAAGTTATATATAGGAACCCGGGGCAGGACGGGGTAGACTGTAACCAAACAAAATATAATGCAGAATCTTCCAACTTCTCGTGTTCATATACCAGATCTATGTGATGTATCTGGTAAAAGAGCTGACTAATCTTGAAGGCGTTAATGTATCTAGTTAGATGTATCTAGTAGTGCTTAGCATTGGAAGGGTTGAATAGCGTACTTATAGATTTACCTGCCCAGGTTCGTGAATTGATCCCCTTATGTACTAACCAGCGACATAAACGGACACATGTTAGTAGCGTGTACTATTGGCAGACACACGCCCCAACACACGGCTGGTCGGGGGTAGTCTGGGGAATACAGCTATGATTTTACTCTAAAACTTGAACGTTTGGTTGTCACTTCCACATTACAAACTGATATTATCATAAAGTTGTTTTTGTCCATTATTCATAGAATTGAAGCTTGTTTGACCAACAATAATCTTCTATGAATACCCTTGACAATCTCAGTACCAATATATGTTTAATTTGTATACGCGTGTAGTTAAGTAGCGACGTCATTTCTTTGAAATAAAATATGTAATTGGCTTTCCAGCTAATCTTTATTACAGCTATATTGTGTTTATGAAATTATGTAGTTACGCCCTTTTTTCACATTAAAACGTCAAACCGGCATTGCTGTAGTACAGTCGTCAAATTTTCCTCCCATCATAAAAGTGTACGTGAAAAATATTGAAATACGTCCCACATTTGCCAACAGTATTAAAATTACACATCGCACTAGTACTAAATACAATAGAAACATGTCATGTACATCTCTTCACCTCTTGACCGGGCATTTCATTATGTACATTACTACCATTGGCGGATCTTTGTAAAAAAAAAAAAGACAACACCAAAACAATATCATTTTGTCGCGAATAATCAATCATTGAAAAGTCGATTTGAAATCTCTCCATTAAAATATGGGGAAAAGATAAAGCTCATATTTCATTTGATTTTCTTTAACGTATATGAATAATACATCAGGATACTGGAATACTACCAACAACATTTCCATCGTTGTTTTTTTGTATCAGCTTTTTAATTTTGTTATTTTTATCTTACTGCAGCAGTATTCGTCACTAAAGGGAATCCCTTCAAAACTAATGCTACGTGGATTTTGTTTTTGAAGGGGGGGGGGGAGGATTTATCCGTGGTTTAAACCAGAAGGAAACACAAACTCTTTCTTTAACATACGCGCACACACACACACATATATACACACAGACCCACACACACACATGTACTAACAGAATCACAAACAACTCCTTCACTCACTCACTCAATCACTCATACACACACATAAAAACACAGACCCACACACATACTCACATGTATTAACAGAATCACAAACAACTCCTTCACTCACTCACTCAATCACTCATACATACATACACACACAGACCCACACGCATACACACATGTACTAACAGAATAACAAACAACCCATTCACTCACTCACTCAATCACTCATACACACACACACACACACACACACACACACACACATTCGCACATATTCACTCAACAGGTTTAAAAACAGACAACATGAATGAAGAATAATATCATAAACAATATTTACCTGATCCAATTCTTTGGGGGGCTAGTCTAGATTTGTTCCAGAGAATACGTAGACCCTGTAAACATTGGGTATTGTCGTAGGATCTTTAAGTGGAAAGATCAACACACATTCCCTACACTTGGTTGTTTTAAAGGTCTCCCTTAATACGTATTCTAGGGGTTGCTAGCTAATCAAATACAGGGGATATTGAAACAAGAAACAACACTGTGTTTGATGTGCTATTTGTGAATCGTTGGTTTTTCACGAAACGACAAAAAGAAAATTCTTGAAATTAATTGCATAATAGCATTAATTAACCATTCATAATTTTTTCCATTTTAGATGGGTTTAAATTTAGAGCAATCGAATAATGCTAACAAAACAATAAAACAAAACGAAATGGGGGGGGGGGGGGGGGGGGGCAGAA
>JAUEKZ010131178.1:3323-15247 GCA_031471865.1 Melibe leonina | reverse complement strand
GTACCCTTGAGATGATAATGACGTATGTATGCAAGTATAAGCCCTTATTTGTATGCGTTAATTTCCATTCATCTTTATCTATATTTTAACCAAAAAAAAGCATTTTGCCACCTGCGCAACTATTTATAGCATCAAGAAAACGACCAATTCAAGGTGTCTGTCATTCTAAAATATTTACTACATTTCCAAGAAAAATGTAACAGAGTTGCTATGTAGTATCCATTAAAGCAATCTACTAATTATCCCAGTATCCTCACCTCAGCCTCTGTCTCCACCCACTCCGCCTCCTCCACTAACTCCTGATGCTCCGTATCGTACTTGTCTACCAGAGCAGAGATCAGTCGGCATCGGTTGGAGCCACAGTGGCATGGGACCGGGTGATCACACGAGTCATCTGAATCGGTATCGTCATCATTATCAGAATTATCCTCCCCACCTTCCTGAATATTTTCAACTTCATTATCACCACTGACATCCTCCTCTTCATCAAAACCGCTCTGCTCGTCACCAAGTTCCATAGTGATGTTGTAGTGACGCTTGTTGCTTGACTCCTGAGTCATCTTTACTTTGACACATACTACAATATCATTTCCAACCATAATGGTTTGAGGTAAAAACACGACAGTCTGTTTCCAGTGGGTGGGAGGGGAGAGAGGACTCGTGGAAAGACAAATGCAGGATTGGTGTGTGTCTGTGGATTTAATAAGGGAGGATAAACTGTCACAGCCCGATCCTGATGCATCCTTGACTGGTTTATTATTATTACAAACTATCTTGGCATCTCCTTGACAATCCATGGCAGAATTTGGAGGGATACCATCCGTATTGGAGGAATTGGAAGAATTTTTAGACAAACCATCTTGATGAGAAAAGTCTTTGACTGTGCTCTCAAACTGGACATCAAACCATGTAACGAAGCCATGAATTCTGGATTCTTCTGTCATTGCAAACTGACAAATCTTTGAGAAGGAGCGTATTTCCTCTACTTTCATAGACCTCATATCAAGATCTAACAATTTCGATGCTTTAGACTTAACATTCTTTGGAGATATGACTTTAATTAAGGGTTTTGAAACCTCTTGGATATTAACGGTTGATGCCACTGGTGAAAAATCGTAGCCATAAATGTTATTCCAGTGCTCTGCTCTGTTCTGGAAATGTTCGGTCAAATCAACTGGTGCTAAATACAAGATTGCTCTTGAGGGAGCGAGAATCCCGTCAGGAGCAAGAAATCTATCTCTGGCAACTAGGACAGATTCAAGCATGGATTCGTGAAGAAGGTAGAAGCCCATCCACTCTGACACGATGATGTCCACGCGGACATCCACTGGGAGGGTGATATCTTCAACACGGCCATGTATGACTTCAATGACAGATTCAAATCCATTCTCTTGGACAATCTCTTCACATAGCGATGCCACATTACTGGCTTCTACAGCATACACTTTCTTGGCTCCAGCTGAAACGTGAAAAAGTAATTTCAGAATTATCAACAAGAATAAAAATGAAATCAACAATGGCCATATAAAACATAGATATATCGGAAATTAAGACCAAAAACATTTCTCTGCTCTATGTGCTTCACTCTTTCAACAATGGTAATTTCTGTGTGACTCTTCTTCTTCCTCCAATGAACTGATCGACTCTGTTGGACTGAGTATTACTTTTAATGCGCATTATAACATGGTCAGCTGCAGATTTCTTGTGAGCAAATTTTTTATTTGCTGACCTTAAATGGGCCACAGGTTGCCTGTGTATGTATTGAGCTCCTTGTAGTGAAGGCAATAGAAGGGCTATCAGTGGCCTATGTAAGAATTGAGCTCCTTATGTATAAAAAAACTGTCAACTGCAAATATAATCTCAGCGCATTTGCTTATAACCTGAGCTTAGATTTAAAGGGGGCAGAGAAAGGCCCAAACTCAGATACAGCAAGAGTGATTGAACAAAGTTGAGAGGAAGAGACCCCAATCGCACTTTATCAACTTGATGTTTTTTTCTTCTTTAGGCTGTCTGTGGAATGAAAAAACCCAACTGTCTTGTTTGGAAACTGTTGTGCCAAGTAAAAAAAACTGTCAAATAACAGAAATTCTGCTGTAGCCGAGTTGTACCATACTAACCTGTGGCAGCAAATAAGGATAGTATGCCTGTGCCTACCCCAACATCCATCACTGTTTTTCCTTTCACCAGATCCTGGTGTGCCTCAAAGAACTTTCTGTATGCTGTTGTCCTTGGTCTGTCCTCAAGCATGAGTTCATGAACGCTGAGGTCACAGTAACTGTCAAAATACTCATTTCCACCATGCGGTGGATCTGATGCCATGATTACAACAAGGATATCAAACCTGAAACTGAGAAGAAAAAAAAGTTTGAATTCAAGAAGACATATCTAGACTCTAGATCTCAAATTCGTGATAATAAATAAGGAATTGAAAAATAATAATTTAAAACAGTTAAGACGGGTGACTGAAATTTTGATGCACAAGAGAAATCATTAATAAATCTCTGAATGCTTCGCTGAGGCTAATGAGTCAAAAGAAGTCGGCAAGAATGTAAATGCTATTTGAGAGAGGATAAGAGCCTGCAGTTAAATCTATCTATAAGTCAGATACTATGCAAAAATGTGAAAGATGTGGATAGATAAATCGATCAAAACAAAGTCAGAGGGTCTAATCTAGTAGATTCTAGTATAGATAGATAGATAGATGATTGTCATGCGACAAACGGCATCGCATTTCAAACATGATATATGTGATGACACAAAACAACATTTTAGAATTTTTTCTTTTCTTCTTTAGATTCGATTTCAAGCACAAGACATTCTCATTTACGGTTTACTCCTTGTACTTGTTTCGCTTCAGGTTGCTTTACCCCGTGGGTGATAGTTTATTAAATAGATAGGTACCTAATTTGTGACGATCTACAGCTTGGTAGTTGACACAGTTTATAATATCGGTATCAATTTTAAATTTTGGAAGTAACTACATATGTGACTAAAGATGAATCAAAATAAAAGAGAAATGTCCTTAGATTTAGAGTCAGACTATGAAGTATTCTTTAAACTCTATAAATTTTCAATTATATTAGAATGTCTTCCAGAAAAAAAACCCAGTGATGAAATAGATAAAAACTATTGGAAATAAAACTTTAAAATATGTATCGATTCCTTAGTTCAGCTTTTCCGACTTCATCGTTTCACATTGTTTACGTTTATGTAAGCTGTACAAAGTAAAGTCGTTTCGTTCTTGTTGTGCATTCACTTGTGTGGATGTAAAAGGAACAACATTTGGAAACAATAATAGGCTCAAGACTTCCCTGAAAAACGACAAATGGTATCGAAAATTATCGTTAAGAGAGTGTCAACATTTTGATTCTTTGAGACGTCTATTAAAAAACAAGAAGTATTTATGTTATGCAAGTAATAAATATTCTCATATATATTCTAGATGTTGGTGGTAGACGAGAATGGCAGCATAATGGGTGGCGGTATATTGAGGTTTAAGTGTACACAATATTTTGTTCTTGGGTCACTCTATAGCTTTGAGTTGAACACACTTCCTATATGGCCCCGCTGACAGTCAGCTTTCTTAAAAATATATTGCCCTACCTCACTACACTCTTGTTTTCTAGTGGAAATTATGTTTTCCTTACTCTTGGCAGAATAATGAGGTTTGAGCATAGAGATATCATCATGAGAAACACTGTTGATGATTCAGGATTTTTTTTCTACAGTGTCCAGTCTAGATACTTTGTGTGAACATTGAACATAATCACCATGTCAAGCAATTATGACCCAACCAAAGGAGGGACCAGAATCCCAGCAAAATCCAGCGTTGGAGTTTTGTTTACATGGATTGGGTAGGTCACAGTCACTTGTCATTGATTATCATCATGATTGTTAAATTTTTATTAAAAATATTGTTATAAAATATTATCAGATAAATCTTAAAATTAATATATTGTGCTAATATCATAATACTTTATAGTTGTAGCTGTTAAACTTATCATTCTTTGTAAGTTTGATGCCAGAATATATTCCCATGTTGGACGGAAAAAAAGGGGTAATATTTTTCTATGATTATGAAGAATATGCTCTACAAACGGAGAAAGTCCCATTTGAATCTGACAGTCACTCGCTCCAACAATTTTGATGCTTTTTGTTGTCTGTCAGGGATATGTGTTTAAGAAACACAACACTATGATCTGACAAGTGATATTTTTTTCTCAAACATATAACTATTGAAAAGAGTGTTTTGTATGTTCTTAGAAGGGGGGTGGGGTGGATTTATATAGAATATGATATATTTTCTGAGAAAACCATGTTCTTTGGCAGATAGCACTGCTCCAATTTCAAACATTAGTATTATTTTTGCCTTCATAATAAAAATTCAATCTCCATCATTTTTATGAATGAAACAAAATGTTTATTTCAGAACTCGAGGAGACTATGCTAGCATTGAAAAACGTGATAAAGCAGTCAAAGGATGGAGAAGAAAGATAAATCCAATTACAATGGAAGGCAGATTCACAGTATGTTGTATTAGATCTCCAAACCTAGATTAAGATTAAGAGATCTATTCTAGATTCTTGTAGATCTTAATTGAGTTTTTTATCACTTTTTCTCTTTCAATGCTTTAAGTTTTGTTGAGGACTAGTAATGCAAATTGATATAATATAATATCCAGCCAATTTATTACACGTCACAACGGATAATCCGGAATGCTTGGGGATTCCAAAATCATTTCGAATTAACCTTTTTTTTGGATATCGCTTTTTACTCAGTTTCATAATTTCTGTATGTGTGTGTGTGTGCACGTTTATGTGTATCTCCATCTGAAATTATGTTTGAAACGTGTAGCAGGACCCAAAAAAAGTTTTGAAACCACACTGCTTTCGATGACGATCTTATTTATTCGGACTGGTGAATATGGTTCTACACCTGGCCAGTCTTAGTCATAGCCATTCCCATAATATTGATCGCCTTAAAGGACAGCAGCAACTAAGTAAATTATTAAGTGCTGATTTTAACGTTTTAGTTAGCAGCTGGGATTGGAACACTGCCACCCTCCCAATTCCAAAGCAAACGCTCTCTCTAATGTGTCAACGGTGTTGAGATGACCTGCATAATTATGAGCACTAGCATACAACGGTAGTGCTGTTCACACCTCCCTTCGTCCCTTCTCTTTACACGACGGGGATTCGATCTACTATGTTGAAGGCAAACACTTTACCCGCGCCGCCGGCCAGTGGGGTTGATCTATAATGAACACTATCATCCCACACGAAAGCAAACACGCACATGCCCTGATGAAGTAAAAACTAATATGATTTTAATGACAATTCAGCCCAATACATTTTCTGCTGCAACGGTATTTCACATTTGCGACCATGTAAAGTATTTATGTATTTCAGATACAACCTGTTTTATGTTTCACTCCTTCACAGTTTGTCATTGCTACCTGGCTCACTGTAGCTGGCATTGGCCTCTACGTTTGGAGAAGGAAGTCTGCATCAAAACAACTACAAGTACAAGACAAAGGATGAAGCCTTCCACAAACAGATTAACTACCCCCCATTCATTTTCGTTCGAACTAAACCTTCGTTGTAATCATAGTGTGTCTGATGCTCCACCACTTTTCTTACTCTCTGCAATATAGAGGAAAAATATGACCGTTTTGTACAAAAATACACTTGGAATTTTTAATGAAGCTGTTAGCTCTATATATATAGAAAACTTATTATAGAATAAAATTATTCACCAGCTCATTGGTATTTAATTTATTCCTTTAAATTTATAGAACACACAAAATGATCCACACATTCAAAGCACATACACAGCACACCGATACACACTTGTTGGTTTTGCCTGGTTTGGGTACATAGTTCTCACTGTTTTTCAGGAGGTGGTTCTAAATCACAGGAAAATGCTTCTCCTCACATTCATCTGACATCTAATTCTAGATTAAAGATAAAACAAGTGAGTCTTGAATAAAAGAAGAGGTTTATGTCTTTACACAAATGTTATATCTTCTAATAAAACAAAAGACATTTAATTAATTCAAATACCATATTATAGTGTTGCATCTTTTTTTTTAAATTCTAGATATTTAGATTACGAAAGATTAAAAAAAATATATATATTTTTGTAAATCTGCCTGAGACTGAATAAAAGTAAAAGGATACACTATTGATACACTAAACAAGATTGCCACACACCATACCACCACATTTTCACCTATTGCAAAAATATTGGCTGTGGAATAGTTCGACCACTATTCGAAAGCATTGAAAACCTACTTTTTTACCACTACCTTCCATTTGTCAACAATTTATCTGTAATAGTAACATTCATTACTTGCATAGTGTAATTACTGCACTTCTTGTTTTACCACCAGCCTGAAATTTTTCAAGTCAATTACTGAACACCTCTTAAGTGCTCATTTGATATTTTGATCTCTTCATTAGGAGTAGACCCTATGTCACTCTGTATTTGAATGCCCACTCTGTGGCCCCACAGGCAGTTAGTTCTTTCACTTTCACTTTCCTTAATACCCAATAAAGGGCGATACATAAAAATAGGTGAAGGAACTAACTGTTTGCATGGCCATTATAGAGAGTGAATTCAACTCATAATCACAACCATAGAGAGAAATCCAATACGTAGGTGATTTGAAGGGAGATGGTCTGGTAGGTTGTGTTTAGTGAGTGTTTGAGAGGCGTTTCATCTGGTTAGGCTTAATATTTTATTAATAACAAAATTTTAGGCTGGCAGTTTTAAGGTACAGTGTAGTTGATTTCATTAAGCAAGAGTATGAATGTTTACAGATGATGTTTTGGTGGATAGCGATGTAACAATGTTTTTAGTGTTTTTATATAGTGGCCAATCCCTTCCACAGCTAAAAGCTGGCAGTTCAGTAAGTGAGAATGGCAGTATAACGGATGGCGATGTTGTAAGGTTTGAGTGTATTGTGTAATTGATGAGTTGGCACTAAGATATCTTGTAGGTACATAAGGGATCTGGAGTCAAAGATGAAATGAATAAGTACAAGCTCAATAGGTAGAGCGTCTGCCTCGGAACCAGTAATGTTGGTGGTTCGAACCTAGGCTGTGACAGACAGATCTAAAATGTAAAAATTGGCATTTTAGCAGCTGTCCCATCAGGTTCTCTGCGTTATGTTATGAGAATAGTGTTTACACTGGTTGGCACTGTATCAGTATCAGTTAAATTTAACACTCAGGTGATGGGTGCCGTAGCAGTTTATGTTTTTCTGGGGTTTTTTTTCATTTTTCTGCTTTCTTTGGCTTTGTCTCATTTCTGCATTGCATATTATTTCAAGTGTGACTCATATCTCAAGCCCGGGACCCTGCCACAGCACCCATCACCTGGACGACAGCATGAGACTGTGAGCTAACCACTTGTGGGGCGCAATAGCTCATCAGACTGTTGGTTGTGCTGAAGGTCACGGGTTCAATCCCCTTCAGAGGCGTAATTTTTTTTTCCGGGACCAGAAAACCCCGCTGTCAACCCAGCATTACAATGGGTACCTGGCCCTCCATACAGCAGTGCCTTTCTCCCACAAACAAATTGTAGTACGCCTAACAAGCGCTTGTCTTGTCCTATGTGTTTCGATGTTTGCTGTTGGCCGGGGAAAGTAAAGAGTGTGAAGCGCGATGAGTACAATTCGTGGATATCAGCGCTATATAAGCATCCACTTTAACAAAAGTATAAATAAGAAAACGTAGGGCTACATTTTCAAGATTTTGCATATTTCAGTTTGGTTAGAATCAGAGCTCGCTGTGAAAGGGTTAACGTTTAGTTATAACGCGGCAGGGATTTGAACCCCCGACCTACCAGTTTCGAGGCAGACCCTCTACCTTTTGCCAGTGGGTTCCTACTTACACATACACAGCTTCCATGTTATCCCCAGTTGGTGCTGCGGTCACAACAAACCAATTAAAACAGAGATCAAATATCTGACCTCATTTCACAGTCGGATGACTCATCGACCGAAATGGTTGAGTCCGATATAATTGGAGTGCTTACTTATATAGACACTATGCATTTGTTGACGTCATAGTGATAATTGTACCCGCAAACAAGTGAGTCGTGTTCAACTATTTTTTTCCCTTTCAATAACACCGTAACACAATGTGTCTGTTACTGTTAGTACAGTGCAGGCATTGTTGTGAGTATTTTGTAACAACGCATACATGATACAGTCTGTAGAGAATCGGGCAGCCGAATTGACCGGGCTCCATTGAGAACTATCTTCGTCATACTGGTCTATTCGTGGGGCGAACATCACACAAACACACATACACATACACACACACACACACACACACACACACACACACACACACACCTCCACTAGCCAAAAGGTACAACAATACTGGATAGTCAAAATCGCGGGTTGGACACACAAATATTTCCACGCTTAACCACAACCAAGACGTGCTTTTACTGCCAGGAGTGACCAAACCACACAGTTTATCACGGCGCCACCGTCTGGTCGCCAAGAATTTATTCAGAAAGAAAAAAAGAAAGAAAAATTGCTATAAACCACTATAGTGCATGACGGGGTGTTTCTCTAATGGAGGAGTTGGAAAAGAAAACTAATTACATTTTGATACCAAGCACTATTAGATTGTTGCCATCATTCATTCTATGTTTGTTTGCTATATGCCGGGACGAGTAAAAGTGCTTAGTAAAATGATTGCACGTCGAAAGATTATTGAACGTGTTCAGTCATTATCATCAGTAGGCCTACTGTGTACATTCTATGTTGTATTGAATTTACAATGAAGGATGTACTGAGTAATGTAGTTAATTATGATAATCTAGTATCTTTATCTATATTTTAGCAATATTTTTTTATTCAAGTGTTGTCTTATCAGTGATATAAAATACTATTTCCGTATCTAGAAAACCCTTTACTTTTTTTTTTGCCGAGAGAGAAAGAGAAAGAGAGAGAGGGGAGGGGGGGGGGAGAGAGAGAGAGTACGCCTGAATCACTATGTCAAACCGCTTTCATTTCATTTTAAGATGGAAAACCCTACTACGACCAGAGAGTGAAACAGAGAGCTTCAGATTAAACGCCCGTCACCGATTGGGACGAGACAAAGTAATGTTATAATGTTATAAAAAAGATAAAGTGGAGGCTTATATAGCGCAATATCCACGAGGGCTCATCGCGCTTTACACTTTTTACTTTCCCCGGCCAACAGCAAACGTTGAAATACATAGGACAAGACAAGCGCCTGTTAGGCGTGTTACAATTTGTTTGTGGGACAAAGACACTGCCGTATGGAGGGCCAGGTACCCATTTTACTGCTGGGTTGACAGTGGGGTTTTCTGGTCCCGGAAAAAATTCCGCATCTGAAGGGAATTGAACCCGGGACCTTCAGCGCAACAGTCTGATGCTCTACCAACTGAGCTATTGCTTATGGAAAGGACTCTACGTAGGGTGTCTGACCTGAGGTTTAACCTTTTAAATGCTGTAGACACAAAAATCTTCAAGATCTGCCTGGTTTTTTTAATACCAGATAAATCAGATTTCAGTGGACTGACATATGCCGAAAGCCTGAAATTCAGGCTTTTGGTATATATGTAAAGGGGTTGCTGGTATATTACGATACACACGTTCGTTCTACACACATTCCATTCATTCTTTTAATACTAAAAAAAAAAAAAAAATTACCTACTTATCTACCTACCTTACTCTGCATAAAAATCATGAAACAGTCATACCTAAATATACACATGAAGGCTACAGGGGAAGAACGATCAGGGTCACACTTTTCTGGTTTTGAGAAAACAAACTACTTTTAAATTTCAAAACACTCGTTCTTCAATTGTATTAGCTGAGGGGGAAAATATGAATAACTCTGGACCCTGATCGTTTTTAGACAATAAAATTGGAAGGTGGGGGGTGGAAGTATTAGATGTAATTTACCAATTAAACTCAAAAGCTGTTAAAATAGCAAAATGTGACTCTGATCGTTGTTCCCCTGTATCCTTAAAATTCCACTCATTATACAACATTATATTAATATGTGCATAACTTGTCCTGATAAGTGCTGAGAAAACCCTCACGTCAGCATGTCTAGGCAGGCCTGTGACCATCATATCTAATTGCCAACGAATAGATCCACTGATTATGATCAATCAGATCTCATTTCTTTTTCCGGCTATCACTGTGAGCGGGCATTGTATATCACTAATTCTCAATGGCAGTGCATCGATACAACACGATAACTCACTTCCCAATATCGATATTATATCAATATAACAAGATATCATAATTTACAATATTATTACGTATTAGCGTGAAATAAGCTTGGTCTGATTTGGTTTTTGCCAATTTGACGCCCTTGTTAACACAGTGTAATATTACGTCATATAAAAGTCGGAGCTCTCTAGACAAGTTAACGTGCTGCCACACATAGACAAACAAACGGCTCACTCTGATATCTTACCCAGTTAAAGTATACTGTAAACCAATGAATTAATCGTGTTTGTGCGTACGTGCGTGTATGTGTGTGTGGGGTGTTAGTGTGTGTGTGTGAGAGAGAGAGAGAGAGAGAGTGTGTGTGTGTGTGCCTGTTGTGTGTGTATGTGTGTGTATGTGTGTATGTGTGTGTGTGTATGTGAGTGCGTGTACAAATTCACCACCCACAGTACAAGCGCTAAGGAGGACCAAGGTTGTTTTGTTCTATGCAGTATTTCCATTAAGAGAAAGAGATAAAGTATTTAGTGTATTATTGTTTCATCTTTTTTCCTGTTTGGGTTGTGTAGGATATGTTGAGATTCCTAGAATATAAAATAATACAGAAGACTTGGTCAGAGCTAGATAACTGTTGCTTATGATCGCTACCCATTATCTGGAATATTGATAGCATTCGAGT
The DNA here is from genome assembly GCA_031471865.1 of Melibe leonina. Lineage (NCBI taxonomy): Eukaryota > Metazoa > Mollusca > Gastropoda > Nudibranchia > Dendronotidae > Melibe > Melibe leonina. The sequence goes on along the minus strand of JAUEKZ010131178.1, from coordinate 4,343 downwards.
GTTAGTCATATCGATTTGCATGTATAACATATCGATACCATAATACAAGTACAACGCCATTTATTGCTGGCAGATAACCACATCCGTTTTTTTAATTTGTATTTTGTGCATGGCCCCATTACCGAACGTAATGTGCTTTGGTAATAATAATATTCTCTCTTGCTTGTTTGTACATATCAATACGTTTGTCAAGGCTATGTTATATAGTTGCTGACTTGACTCTAAGAGTGCGGTAAACATTATTGATTAAAAGTATAATTAATTCTAGTACGAAATAAAAAGCCACTGCTGACTTGATTGTAGCCTATTCTATAATATGTTTATAACTGTATTCTCCACACTGTTCGGAAATGGGACTGTGGGATACTTCACTGTTCTCAGTTCAATATTGGGACCGCCAGTCTAGTCTCCCTCCACTCATAATGTGTTGGGCCTATTATGTTACTTTTGACTTTTACTCCTTTGTGATGTGAGTTCGTTAGCATTCTGCGTTCTCTGTGTTCACTGGAGGGAAGATTGACGTGTTTGGTGTTTGGATTTCGAGGGGGAGCAGAGATGGAGGAATGGGGTGGATGGACACACAGTGTGTTTCGGTACTAAGTGGTGTAGGCTTGTATTGTACGGGCGCGCACAGAAAAAGAAAGTAAGTCTTTTAGGGTTGATTTCCTGACGATTCTAATTCGAGGCTAAATTCTAAATCCACCTCAGTCTAGGCCTAGGCTCCAGACGCCGGTTTCATGACGCGAGACTAGAGTTTAGTCCGAGACTAAGTTCTAAATTTAGCACAATGTAAGCTCCTTTTGAATATTTTGACCACTCAAAAAATTAAAAACAATTCACTCCGTACCGAACTGTGCCAAATTTAGAACATAGTCTCGGATTAAGCTTTGGTCTCACGTCATGAAAACCGGCCCCATTTGAGTAATTTGACCATTAAAACAAATCCAAACCAATTCACTCCCTCATTGTACCAACACACAAAAATTGTGTTAGGGTGTCATTGGGAGAGGAAAAAAGTGA
>JAUEKZ010131067.1:4478-15253 GCA_031471865.1 Melibe leonina | reverse complement strand
CCCCCCCCCCCCCCCCCCCCCCCCCCCCCCCCCCCCCCCCCCCCCCCCCCCCCCCCCCCCCCCCCCCCCCCGAGGCGGGGTCAGAGTCAGACGGAATGTGCGCAACACGTTCGTGTATCAACAAACATGGAGTCATGCCTGTGTGTATCCCACATTATGCACACAGACACATAGAGCTAAGACCAGTGTGTAGTCATAATGTGATGATACTTTCAAAGAATGGGTTAACCCTTTCACAGCCAGGTCTAATTCTAACCAAACTGAAATTTGCAAAATCTTGAAAACGTATGTGTCCTTATACGAGATAAATCAGATTTCAGTAAACTGACATATTTTATATGCCAAAAGCCTGAATTTCAGGCAAGAACAGGCAAACAGTTTTGAAGTTCTGTGTCCTTAGCAGTGAAAGGGTTAAAATTTGGCCTGGCGAAGCCTAGGTCAAACCAGAGACGATGTATGTTAATGAACGTACACTGTCACTACTTACTACTACTTTGACACAGAGATATTCATGAAGTAGCAGCACGCTTTGAGATATCTTACTTACAGCGCACTAATGACAATTATTGAGTAAATATTATGTTCACCAAACATAACAATCTCGACAATTTTTGTTCTGAGACATTTAACTTATCATAGTGCTTTTACCATGGACAGAGTGTATGTTTGTGGTTATTGTTATATAATTCAACTTGAAAGTTCCTTCCTACTGAGCGTGCAGCCCTGCAGTAAACATTAAAGTAATTGAACTTGAGACAAGCCAAGGTTTTTTTTTCTTCAAACATCCCTAATAAGCAAAAACTTTGATAAACACCCTTTTGAAGTTGAAAGTTGTATTTTTGTTGTCAAACAGTGAAGCAGCCCTGATTAGCAAAATCAACTTTGATAAAAACCCTTTTGAAGTTGAAACTTTTTATTTTTGTTGTCAAACAGTCCTAATTAGCAAAAACTTCGATAAAAACCCGTTGAAATTCAGGCTTTTGGCATATGTCAGTTCACTGAAATCCGATTTATGGGCTATAGAAATAGGCAAATCTTGAATATTTTGGTGTCCTTAGCATTGAAAGGGTTAAGTCAGGGACCAAGTAGAAAATCAAGACAACAAAATTGAGAAAAGCACAGGTACATTTATCTTGTGAAGGGGAATAAAAATTCGAGAAAGAAATAAACATAGGAGAAAGATGTTGAAAGATGTTGAAAGTTATTTTTGTCTCTTCAGTGCACGGGGTTGTCACTCTTGTTTTGTTGAAGCCGAGTGAGAAAGACGTCTATCTGACAATGCAAACGGCTGATCTGATAGGTCAAAAATACTTTATCTGTCCCTTGACCTTTCAAGAGGTCAAGAACCGACCTTGATCGTTGCTGATAAAAAGGTTTCCGTACTTAACCCTTTCAAGGCTAAGGTCATTTCTCAAATTACAAACTAGATACATCAAAATCTTCAAAATGTGCCTCTTCACTGAAACCTGATATATAACAACAGGACAGTTTTGAAGATTTTGCATGTTTTTGTTTGGTGAGAACCAGACCCCTCTATGAAGGGGTTAAGCAATGCTGTAATAAACTAAGTTCAATAAGCATCAGGACAGAAGGATTTGGTCAAAGGTTGGCGGATTGGGATTGTAGATTTGAACCCGGAACCTTCCACGGCGCCACTTCCGCGAGCCATAAGCACACTGTCATTATCACTCGGCCATTCACTGCCCACCCGTGTGCTGTATTATGTTTTGACATACATTGCATCTGCCTCTCTTCGTAATTATTTACTATAGTTGTTTCATTTTAAATCATTTCTCTGTGAAACGTCTTTGACAAGGTCAAAGTCTGGCTACTCTATTTTATCTAGCCTATCATCGCCTTATCTACCTCTTGGCGTTTATATTGACCATAAAACACCAAACAAACAAAATCGTATGATGATCCAACTTTGACTCTATCCCTATCAACGACATATGGCATACACGCACACTCACAAACACACACACAAAACCAAAAATACTTATCTGATAATGTTAACTGTTTACTCTTATGCGAGGCTTTATCGGGACGATGGCACAACTGTAAGTCACGCTTTAAAAGAAAAAGGAAAAGAAAAACAAGTTGAACATCAAGTATTCTCATGGCGAGACTTCTATAAAAGTTAACCCTTTTACAGCGGGGTCGGATTCTAACCAAAGAGAATATCATGCAAATTCTTCAAATTTTTCGTGTTCTTATACCAGATAAATAAAATTTCAGTGGACCCATATTCATATATTATGGCAAAAGCCTGAATTTCAGGTGGGCTGTGACAAATGTCAGTCCACTGAAATCTGATTTACCTACCTGGTGTTAGAAGCCGCAAGTCTTGAATAGTGTGCATAGTATTTTATTTGGTTAGGACCAGACCCCATTTTGAAAGGGTTAACATTTCAGTACCGTCTTCGATGGGACTTGAAACGGTTACGTTATATCACCAGGCGACTCAAAGTGCGACTTTCAAACCACAAGCATGTAAAGATTTTGATTTTAACTCTAAAAACTATCAACTCAACAAAAATGTTATTACGTTTTGATTTTTCTTTCCGCAGCTATGGTGTTAGAAGTCGTAAATTTTTAATATTATGCATGATATTTTATTCGGTTTGGATGAGACCCCGCTGTGAAAGGGTTAAGAGTTCAGTCCCGTCTTCAATGGGACTTGAAACGGTTACACTACTAGGCGACTCGAATATGTGGCCATCAAACCATAACATTTTAAATCTCTTTTAAATCAACAAAAATGTTATCATCCACGTTTTGATTTTTTCTTTCTACAGCTATTTGATCACATCGCCGACTGCATCGGCAAGTTTGTGCGCGACCACGACCTCATCAACAAGGTGCTTCCCCTGGGCTTCACCTTCTCCTTTCCGTGCCAACAGGAAGGGCTGGCCAAAGCCAGGCTGTCCAAATGGACAAAGGGCTTCCGGTGCGAGGGTGTGGTGGGCAAAGACATCTGCCAGCTGCTGCACGAAGCGCTCAAACGTCGCACGGTGAGTAAGAGGCCCGGGTGGTCCGACGTTTTTTTATTTTCATGAAGATTAATGTTACTGTTACTCTTACACACACCTTTCTACTTCCACCTTCACCCATGTGTGGAGACAAATCTGATCATGAGCTAAACGAATGAGTAGAATAAGCATTATGTACTGTATTAATATTTTCGTTATTGTGTTTGTTGTGTCTGTCCTGAGGAAGGCCTAAGGCCAAAACGTTGACGTCATTTTGTCTTTGTCTTTCTTATGCCTGTTACTTATAACCTTTCTCTTCATTACTCTGGACTACCACATGCTCAATAGTTCATCTTAATATTACCGGTCTTTTTTCTTCTTAACCGCCGGTCTACCGTTAAGCCACGCGAAGGATCGTAAGGACCGGCCCTAGTACGGTCCGGTCTGGTCTCATGGTTAAGAAAGACCAGACCATTGTTCATCTTCTTTATGGGTAAGGACTGTGCCGTGGTTAAATATCACTGAACGGTCTCTCCATAGTTTCACTCTTGGCAATCCCTTGGGACCGATTGTGCTAGGAAAACAACTAAGGGTTGGTTTAGCCCGTGCGCACCAGACCGTGCACGGTCTTTAAATGAAGGACCGATTCGTAGGCAGTAGGCCAATGACCGCAAAGACAGGTTCAAATACTGGTCTGCCCTCAGCTCTAGTGAGTCTTGAGTTATCGGAGCCTTTTGCTTGTGCAGTCGATGTTTGTCCACTTCCTCTAAATAGTCCCCAACGTGTGGATGGGCGCTTGGGGCCCATTTTACACCTTGGTGAAAAAAAGTTATTTGGATGCATTTTGAGTCCCAATTCCTTTTGCCTGTTGAGTATTGTGACCCTTGTAGCAGGAGCTTATCCCACTTGCTGCAGCGTTAAGGAGAGAAACGACAATCAAATTATGCTGTCCTCTGAATAAGCTTCTGTTACTGTCAGATATAACAGGTAATTTGCCTAACCTGACCGTGAATTTCACCCGGATTAAGTGAGGTAATTGCAGTAAATTCTTTCCGAAGTGCTGCTGAGTCAGAATAGAGATAGGCGGGGTTGTGCTCCAAGGTCCAAGCCCACACGAGAAATCGATCTCGTTCAGTCGGTCACAAATCTCGGCGGGTACCTCCAAACGTTTCTTTTTTGATCAACAAAATACAGACACATTCCGGACATTAAAATTAAAAAAAAATCTTGACTACTGTTTGTCATAGACTTAATAAAAGAAGAAAAATTCTCCCGGTAATACTTAGGTACGATACCGGCAAAAAGCGGACGTATTATACTGTATATTGAGTTACCATGATAGCATCCAGTACTTATAAGCATCTTAAGTTCCTGAAACATTTGAAATGTGTTAAAGTTCAGGCAAATAGCTACTTTTCTTTTCTTCTTTTTTTTTGTTTTAAAGCGCGAATATCTTTGCTTTATCCGCCATCGCAACGCCTACGATGTGTTCCTTTTACCCCCACCCCTACTGACAACATTTTGCCAGACTTTTGTCTGCTATTGTTCGCCTGCCCCTACCCGCTCCACTCTGTTCGCACCCCTTTCCAACTCTCTGAAATATTGTGGTAAGCTTGCCACATACTTTCCCGAAACTTGAAACTCAATGATCTCGCAACCAAAAATAACTTATTTGGCAACTTCTGCATGAGATCGATTCCGCTATGACGTCAGAGAGTTCTGCGCGTCTCAAACAAAGCAGAACGGGAAAAAACTTGTGGAACGAAAGAGAAAGATTCCTGTGAGGTTGAACTGCGTAATACGGATGGGTTGACGACCTTGTCTGTATACAAAATAGCTGAATACATTACCTTTTTATTTCTTTCCCCAACTATGTTGTTGTTACTGTTACCGTCTCTGTAACTGCGCATACCCTTACGATGTCGATTTTTTGTTTTCTTCTTCTCTCTACCCTTCTCTTTTTCTCTCTTTCCTAAACTCCCACCATGGCTGGGTAAGAACTGTGCTACATACCGTTGTGCTCTATCCGTATTTATTGTCCTTTTTTTGTTGTTGTTCTGTCGAGGAAGGGCCGTTTGCTCTAAATGCCCATCAGTGTCGTGTCGTCCCGTCTTTCGGAAGAAGCTTAGGTTTTTTAAATCTTTTTTTTAAATGTTTCCTTTCCCACCATGATGTAGCTTCCAGCAGCTCATATTTCGTATTCCTAAACTCTTGTCCCCTTTGAAATCCGTCCATCTCTCTCTCTCTCTCTCTCTCTCACACACACAGACACTAGGCACATTTACGGGCGCCCTTCTGTCTACCCCACACCATTGATCAATTTTTTCTTCTTCTCTTCCTTGTCAGATAAGATTAACTTTATTATCCTGAGATAGGCTATGCATGAGTATGGCTATGCATTTCATCCATCAGCTAAAACTAAGACTAAAAACATAATATCATGTTTTAAATATAAATATTAAATACCTCTATGAAATAGTATTTACGCATGATATAATGAAAAAAATTCAAGTTATTAAACAAACAACAATGATTTTGGCGTTAAGAGACACTGTGTAGTGACGAAAAATGCTGTAGAGATGAAAACGCTGTTATTGCTAGCCTGCAAGATAACTTGTACTTGTATGCACTCAAAGAAAAACATCGAGCTACACCATAGGGCAGCAGCTGTCAGCTGAGACACTAACAATAACAGACGTCGGTCGAAACTTTGTCATCAGGATTAACCCTTTCACCGCCGATGAAAATCATATGAAAATGATGAGTTCTTATCTATATATCGATAAAAGAAACTGTGCGTGTGTGTGTGTGTGTGTGTGACGGCGCCGCCTCCTGGTTGCTACAGGTCAATTTAGATATTGAAACTTATGTAAACAATCCTTATTTACCGCCTGCAGCTTAAGAAATAAACTTAATATTGAAAAGGGTTAATACTTGTTTTTTCCTCCTCATCCTTCCAGACTTGTAAAGTGGAGATTGTGGCGGTTGTCAATGACGCCGTGGGGACCCTGATGTCTGCGGCCCACGAGGACAGGCACTGCGAGATTGGGTTAATCCTTGGCACAGGATGCAATGCTTGTTACATGGAACGGTTGGATAACGTTGGTACATGGCAACACTCCGAGGACGAGAAGTGTCAGCAGCCTAAACAGGTAGGTGGTTAGCCTACAGCCTACAACTATGTAGTTGTAGAGGTAGTAGGAGCGGTCTATCACTATCATGCTGAAAATGCCATTTAAGTGCTTCACAATGCGTTTTTACAAAAGTAGACAGCATATGTCCCCTCAACCAAACACAGCATCAGTTAATACCTTGTCTGGTCATACAGTTACATGACCCACAATGGGTAAAAATTAATACAACATTGACATTGATATCAACTCTTTAATTACCAATCGGAAGACATTCTATGACTATAAATATAATCTATGAAATATTGAAATTAAAAATTGTTTTTTGTTTTTTTCTGTGATTGGAAAATCAGGTGATCATCAACACAGAATGGGGAGCGTTTGGGGACAATGGATGTTTGGATTTCATCCGCACAGAATATGACAGAGAGGTTGACACTTTCTCTATCAACCCAGGCAAGCAAATGTAAGTGACCTGGATAGTTGTTTGTGTTTTTGTTTGACAGGCTTGTCCAAACATTTTACATTTTTTACATCCATTTGTATAATATATATATAAATAACCTTGTGAACATTTACCTTGTTTTATCAGCTCCATGTACTGTGGAATTACTTTAAACCGAAATTTTGGGGACCTTTTAAAGCATTTCTGTTTAGAGCAAGTTCCCTTTTTGCGATATTTTTCAAGGGCGTGTCAACACTAAGGTATCTACACACCCATCACCTGTTGAAAAGTCAATGGGTGCGAAGGCTTAACAACAAGTGAGCCGGAATATCTTACTTGCTAGATTCTACACCTCCACTTCTTTCCTACATCCCCTTTCGCCTGCCAGTCCCCCACTGTCTTCACTTTACACCGTCTGTGCGATTTCGGGTGTTGCTCAAACCCAAAGAGAAGATAGAATGATAGAATGATAGAAAAAGGGAAGACTCGTTCAAATTCGGTCCTGCTTCTTTCAGTTTAAATTAATTCCACTGCAGTTGAATAAAATATTATGATAGAGATAATGGCAATAAACTTTTATTTTTTGTTTCATTACATCCCCTTATCCTCAAACAGAAGGATAAGAGTTCATAAATAATAACAAGTACAGTCAACGACACTTGTGTTAACGCACATGAGTTGCTTTTTGCTTGTTTTGATCTTTTCCTTGAGATTGGGAACGGAGTGAACACTCAATCATTTAAGTCTCGACGCATGTAGTGACTTCAACACATCCGTTGTGTCGGATGTGTTGAACTTAAATCTTAACCCCCACCTGTTCATTATAATACAAAACTAACAATGGATGTGTTGATCTTTTCACTCACCTGCACAAACAGATTGAAGCAATCTTAACATGACTCTTTGTAATCAGCAATGACCCTCATTCATTGTCCCACAACCCCTATTGCTTATCATAAAAGAAAAACTGCCGTTAGCGGCCCCACCCACGCCAACTCCAATCCCAAACCAGGAATTTGCAAGAGGAGATATTTGGGTAGCTTGAACGCAAGCCCCCCACCCCGACCGCTTTTACACACGTCTCATTTGGCTCTGCCTTTCCATTTGTTTACCACCTTTTCACTCAGCGCGAAACTTACAACCGTGTCACAGTCACACTGATGTAATAGCGTGGACCAAGCGTGTCTTGACTTGCATCATAATCGCAAGCACACAGTCACAGCTTGAACAATTAAACACAATCACATAGGCAGGCATACATGGGATGGTTGCATGGACACAAGACACACTCTCTTCTTTTCTTTTCTTTGTATTGTACTAATGTGATGTCATCCCTTGTTTTAGGTAAATTATCGGCCCAACGGTTGTGTTGATCTTTTTTTCCTTCCCCCATCAACCGGCAATTTGATAATTGTATGTTTGTTGCCTCTACCCCCAGAACTGAGAAGATGATATCCGGGATGTACATGGGGGAGATTGTGCGCCTGGTCCTGGAACGTATGACCAACGAAGGCATCTTGTTCCGTGGAGTGGACAAAGACTGCCCCCTCTTTCAACGGGGGCGGTTCTACACCAAGTACATGTCTGAGATTGAAAGGTACAGCGTATAATCAACGTATATCAACTTTTATCCTTATAGTTATAGCACTTTTTATACATCAACAATAAGCCAATGCTCTGAATTAACTGTTATACGTTGTAGGAAATAGAACACAAACATGACCCTTTGCGTTATGAATAGGCAATCTTTAATGCAAGAAGACAACACACACAGACAAAACAACTACAAACTTGCTCACATTGCGGTGAGTGATGATCTCACCCAAGGAGTTCCAGAGACAGCAGTGTCATTGTGTGTGTGTGTGTGTGTGTGTGTGTGTGTGTGTGTGTGTGTGTGTGTGTGTGTGTGTGTGTGTGTGTGTGTGTGTCCGTCCGAACATGTGTGTGTGTGTGTGTGTGCAGATGTCTCCTACAACATCTCTATAAAAAATTTCTATGATAAGTGACAAGGGATAAGTTTCTTTTTTTTTTTTTTAGATAAACATTTTTATGGACCCTCTCCAACACTAAAAAAAATTGGATGATGGCAACCCTCCTACAACATTTTACATGGCCCAAAGTAAGCATATTAATATTAATATTGATATGGCTGTATTATTGGAAATATTTGCCTTTCCTATCAACAGTGACACAGATGAGTTTTTTGCTAATACTAAACAAGTGTTGAATGAATTGAGTATCAGCCACTACACACCTGAAGACTGCAAAACTGTGAAGTACGTCTGTACCCTCGTGTCGGCTCGCTCTGCCTATCTGGCTGCCTCAGGTAAGATTTTTATTAGGTAATGAAAAAAAACAACTCGACGTTGATCATTTGATAGTGCGATTCTGAATATCTCAGAATTCTCAATGTGTAGGCCTATCCTATAGACAATTCACCAAAAGCTTTTTTGTAGTTTGTCAAGTATGAATTATGATTTTAGTTTCTTTTTTATATTATTTACTTCACACTGATTTGTCTCAGTCTGCCCCCAAAAAATGTGCCTTATTAAAAATCTTTTTTGAAGTCGGGTTTTATGTGGACGGTTCAAGGTATGTACGGTACTCCTTCTCTGATTGTCATATGACTACCTTCATTTTACTTTTTTCATCAGAGTACTGCTGAATGAAATGTCAGGGTGCTTTCTTCTTCCATTTTGCATATAACAGCTTGTGCATTCCCACAGAACATGATAACAATTAGTCAAAATGGGCATTTATAACTCTCTCCTTGAAATTGTCCAAATTGGGAATGGGGATGTCAGAAATAATAGATGGGAGGTTGTTAATAAATAGGAGGTTGTTCCATAATTCTAATGCTTTCCCTCTACTAATACATTGTTTTTGTTTTTGGTAGCTTTAAAGTTTTATTGTAAGAACCAATTTTTAATAATAGTTAAGAATTTGAATTGTAAAGGCAGTTTTTTTTTGGGTTTTTTTCTTCCCTTATACAGCAGCATGCAGCGTCAGGGCCAACTCTATGTCTGGTTATACAGAGTAATGGGACTTGTGAAAGCTACATCCCTGTTGCCAAACATAACCAATCTCAGAGCTCTATGAATGAGTAAATCTTGTTTATAAGTATAAGTGTCAATTTAAAGAATGTCAGATCTATCTTGTTGATGCTCAGAGGCCCTTTCAGGAGAGGTGACATTAATTAATAATAGACAGAGTGATATGTTGTTATTGTTATGATGACAAAATTTGTACTAGTTTGTCCATTGCATCCTCCTCTACAGGTGTGGCCACACTCATAAACCGCCTGAACAAACAGAACATGACCATTGCAGTGGACGGGTCGCTGTACCGGTTCCATCCCCGCTTCCACAACTTGATGTGCCTGAAAATCAAAGAACTCGTCAAGCCAGGCCTCAAGGTAAGCCCACACAGTTTTCTTATCATTTCTGCTCAGCATATTATTTCAAATGTAACTCATTTCTTGGGATTTCCATCCAGTTTTTGCTCCCCACCTTACTATTATTATACAATACAAATGCAGTTAATGCAGTCAAAATCTAAAATATGAGACATGGATGATAAGGTGATAGATAGTAGTGTCTCTTGATTAAAAAGAACAATTTACAGTAAAATATACAATATCAACTCAAAATAATATATTAATCATATATTAACAAGGTTACCCAATAAAGAACTAAAAAAGAAACAATGTTGCTAACAGTGCAGTCAAATTGATAATTAATCATGGAAAATTGCTTTAGATTAAAACAAAGTGCCGCCTACCATTGCTGGACAGACACTATTTGATGATAGGACTGATTAATCTATTTGTGTAATTGAAATAAAATGTTTGGCTGTGTTTGAGTTTGAATGTTATATATGTAAACTGGCCCTACTCCTCTATTTTAGTCTCTTTGATGTCTGTTTCCCCTTTCAGTTTATACTGTGTTTGTTTAATCAACTGGGGAAATTTTTATCTCTTTTTTTTGTCCTCCTCATTTTGTACTGTGTTTGTGGTATGAATTTGAGAGGTGATTGATTATCTTGCTTTTCTCTCATTTGCAGTTCAGACTGTGTTTGTCTCATGACGGAAGTGGTAAAGGGGCGGCCCTGACAGCAGCCGTATCCTTGCGGTTACAGAATTCCAAGGAGCACTGGCAGGAAAACCACCCTCGGCCTGAGATGGTGACCGTCCATGCCTCAACCCGCGGGGGGGGGGGGGGGGGGGGG
>JAUEKZ010130956.1:0-10861 GCA_031471865.1 Melibe leonina | reverse complement strand
ATTAAAATATTTCACAACTAGGGTTGAGTAAGTTAAAAAAACAGCAAAAAAGCTTGTATCAATTTTACCTTAATTGCCATGCCATATTCAGCAAGATCTTTCTCAGACATCCTCTTGAGCTATGTGACAGAAAAATATCACACAGAAAAATGGCATGACCTTTTGTACTTCTAAAATGTACACTTATCAAACTTGATAGAAGAAAGCACTTACAATACCAAAAGAAATAAACAACAGGTTGAAAATCAAAATGAACAGTTTGGTCTTCAAAATAATGAAATTATGGATGGGGAAAGCAAGGCAGTAAAACCTTTCTTTGATAGTTGTTACCTCGTCTTTATCATAGCAGCTTAAATCATATTGTGTGGTAGTCTCTAGAAAAGTTATGTGCTGCTGCACAGAGATAAGCGATGGGCTGACTACTCAAATGTCTCACCCAGTCACAGTCTACTGACATTGAGCCAAAAAGTCTTAGCACTGTTCCCATAATGCCAAGTGCTAACCTTTGAACCCTGAGGGCTAAGTTCATGACAGAGACTAGGATTTAGTCCCTAGTTCTAAATTTAGGTGCAACTTGATTTGGAGGGAAGATTTTGAATCTGACTGGGATAAATGTAGCAGTTTACTCTGATTGCCTGCTTTTCACATTTATGCTTTGCATTTTTTACCAATCCGAATCATATTATTTTGACACCCAACTAATAAGCAACACAAGTTCAAAACTTAAATAAGGAAATTTAATCAAATTACATCACTCCACCTAGGTATCAAATGGGTATCAACATTCAAAATATGATTTCGGGAAGTATTTTGCAACAAATCAGCGTCCTTCCTTAAGAAACTGATATAATGATATGAATTTTAACATACAATGTTATTTGGAGATGGAACCAAAAATTAAAATGCATAGAATAAACATACGGCGATGTAAGGCTTCCTAGTCCATGCCTCAAACTCCTGCGAGCTGAGTGCTACACCAGTCTTCAGACTCTTCAAGCCCTGATCTTCTCCATCAATTTCCACCTTGAGGTCAGGAGAACTCAGGGATGTCTGAGCCAAGGCTTTGATGAACTTGTTCATATGGCAGGCATGGCACCAAAGCAAGGGTTGCTGGTAGTGAATCAGACAGTTGCCTACATCACAAGGAATGTCATGTAAAAGACAGAAAACAAAAATTTGTCATTTTTTGACCAAAGAATTATAATAACATGTGACCCATCACCTTGGTTCCGTACACAAGGTACATCTTGGATACATCTTAGAGACCATGACTAGTATATCTTTAAATGTTTTTTTAAGTGTTTTTTCTTTCACAATCATTTCATGTATAATAGTAAAGTAAGAAATCATAGGAACTGAGTCAGATTTGGGATAACAACAAGCAGTGCAGATACGAAACACAGTCATATAAAGTAGAAGAAAAATAAGGGAAAAGAAAAGTGACCAGAGGGGTTTTGAACATGGGACCTATCATCATGGCACCCATTGCCTGGCCACCAGCACACGACAGCACACCTGTCCATATTTGGCAGGGTCCACCAATCCTGGATATTCTTTTAACTAGCCTATCAACTCTCTTTAAACAAAACAAACAAATAACATCTCATCCGGTCACAGTGTACTGACACTGAACAATATGGTCTCAGCCCTGTTCCAATAACAACAAGCACTGGGCGGGACCACTGCTTAAACACTGATTGATTGTATTGTCTTAGACACGAAGCGGCCAAGGGTTTGAACCATCACTTACCATATCCAGGGCAGACGCTCTACCTATTGAGCTACAGAGACAGTATTTCACAGTACCTGATTTTGAGCAAGTCCTCTCTTTTCTCAGATATGAGGCAGACGACTTCTTGTAAATGTAGGATTTTTTGCATTTCTGGCAGAAAGTCTTCTTTTCAAACTTCCTGCTCTTGGATACAGGGCTTGGTGCAGAGCAGACCAGGCAAGGCTCCTGTCCTTCCTTCAACGAGAAAACAATTACAGAAGTAGCACTAAGAAATAAAAGTAAAAAGTTGTAAATCCCCATAAGTCGAGGCATTAATAATATGAAGTGTACGTACCCACCAGAAATAGGACCCCACTTCCTTACATTGCCTTTCATCAAAACACACACAATGTGAGTATTATAGTCTTGTAGCTGCTGAAAGCAGGGTCATATTCTGCTGGGTATGCAGCCTGTATTTCAATGCATCGCTACTGGCACGTAGACCTTAAGCTTATCCCAATTTCTGTCATGTGAAGCCCACAGGTGATATTGATAATTATCCTTGAGATAAGACGCTGGTCTATCACAGATTACTTTACCAACTTGACTTGTGGATTGTTAACCATTTTTGCACCTGTTCCCTCAAGGCTCTGTGCTGAGACATTGTACCAGTTCTGCCACCTTGCCTCCACTAAGGATAATGAAGGTAAAATGTAAAGTAAGTCCCACACTCAATAACTGAGTGTTTGGTATCAAGAGCACTTTCCTGATTGCACTTGGCATATGGCATAGTGTGATTGGTTGCAGCTATTTCCACACAGCAGCCTTTTACATTTGCAATGTCTGAACAGAATTGGCTCCCAATTAACTGCTTGGTGGTCAGAAAGGCCATGAAAAAACTTGCTCTGACTCTGATTAAACTTGCGGCAAACAAGCGTAAGGATTTAAAACAAAGTGGACTATGGATATGTCGACATTGCTTGAGCTGACTTTTACTAAAGTCGATTTGTTTTCTTTGTTCCTCTCTCTTCCTCCTACATACAGTACAGTGCACTAATCTTAATTTTATTTTCTAAGTTGATTGTTGTTGGGTTTTTTTCTGGTCTCCTGGACATCGTCTTATCTAGAGTCCTCTGTAGTCTAATACAAAATCATGGAAAAATAATGTATTATCCGTAACAATAACAGTAGTTTTTTTTATCACTCAAATCACACTTTTTGAAAAAGTTATGTTTAGAAAATAAGCTCTCTAATTCTTTTTTTTCTTCCAATCTTCTCCCCTTGTCTATGACGGAAATTTTCTCTCGGTACAAAAAAATGCACTCAGGCAAAAACAAGGTTGTATATCACCCACGGCCAGCACCATTTAAATATACAAATATGTTTTTTGTGTGAAAAGTTAAAAAAGGAAAAACAATTGTTCCAACATAGACGGATTAAAATGGTTAGTTGCCTTTACAGTTTGATCTTTGTTTTTCAAGAAAGGATAGTTCTCTTGTTTTGTAAAACAATCTCTATCTCTCCCTCACACACACAGACACATATCATCTTTTGCTGTCTCCTATATTCGAAAAAGGGTATTGATCACTGATACGACATTAACAATAAGAGAAGAGTTAAAACAGAAATAGAGATAATAAATAAGAATCAATTTAATAATTTCTAACACTACTCAGAGCCTCCTTTGTTACAGATTCAACACAGAATATAGATACTACTAATGGATAGTTCTAACTTTCGGCGGTGTACAATTATCAAATCAAACGCACAAATTTTGACGTTCAATACCATAATCTATTGATGGTGCACTTTGAGTTGCCTTGACAAAATTAGATGTGAACTACTTCAGTATTCAACAGTGCTTTTTCATTATTCTTTCCCTTGAAACCACTGTTCACCCTAGTCTAACTACACAGCATTCGGTGCGCAATTAACTTACTGTGCACTTCCTCGTCCTGTCACTGAACAAAAAAAAATCGAAAGGCGTTTGGGTGTTAAAAATCTCCTCTCCAAGAGCAAATGTCTGACAAAATTTTGTCTCTTGCAACAGGGCAGTTTATAAGGATTATTTAGAAATAAGTTTCAGTTTCTCAATAGATCTGTAGCGACCAGGCGGCGGCATTGTGACACATACACACATACACACACAGTCCTTTTACAGATATAGATTAGGCCAGACAAATGACATACACTGAGACTTGACTGAAGTGCCAGCCAGCTACCAGCTTTCTGTTTTTTACGTAAGAACTTCCGGATCTTTGTTATACTCCCGACTGTGATGTAATCTCGTCTGTTCCCTCCTTGTTGATGACCCCTGCCATGCCCCCTCAGGCTGTTAACGCTCCTATCATCCTCTGCTGCTCCTGCTCTCTTATTCACCATCCTCACGAAGTGATCCTCTGAAAGACAAAAGGATTGAAAAGAAGAAAAAAAATCTTACAGCAATCTTCAGGAATGTAAATGTGAAATGAAAACAATAACGATCTAAAAATATAATGAAAAAGACAAATAGAAACTTTTTTGTTCACGAATCAAGGAGAGTCAGTCCACTTTTAACAATGGGTTAAAATCTTGGATCACAGAATATCTTTACTTCTTTCATAATCGTTTACCTTTTGTTTCTTTCTGTAAAAGATTCTTCCATTGATTACAAACTTCCAAACAGAAAAGGAGGTGTTAAGATACAAAATAAAATTTTATGATGTGAAAAAGAAAGCAAGATGCCTAGAGGTAGACAAAAGAAATTAACCCTTTCACAGCGAGGTCTGATTCTATCCCAACTGAAATAGTAATGTGTTATTACACCAGATAAATAAGAACAGGCAAATCTTGAAGATTTTGATATCTAGTTAACAACTTAAGAAATAACCTTGGAATTGAAAGGTTTAAGACAGGAGACAACAAAAAATATGCAGTAGAAAGGAGAAGTCTTTAAAAATTCACAGGGGAAAAAAAGAATGACCATGGGTAGAAAATCTTAAAGATTAAAAAATCTGAATTCAATCAAAATCTGAGGCACTTATAATAATGTCCCTGATCATTGATTAAGAAATAAGCTAAGAAGTAATTTAAAATGTTATATGATTCATTTTTCTGTTAAAAATAGACTTGCATACCTAACCGGGTAACCTGTAAAAAAAATTTCAAATGAGATTTCCAATTTCAACCCCCTTTTTCTCATGTTTTTGTCAGAAAATTCTTTTTTTTACAATATTAGTATAGTTGCATAGTTCCGACATGAGAATGCTTCCTATTTTGAGATTTCTCACATGCTGTTGTTTCACTGTGCAATCAATTCTCTCTCTGAGTGTTTGTTTGTAATACAGATTGTGCTAGTCTAATCTAAACTGAAAAGTAGCTTCATCTTTATGAAAAGAAAGCTTATACTCTGAAAATTATAATTTCACCATTTTTGCATATTTTTTTTATTTTCCGACATTTGACCAAAATGCATATCAAATCAAAATACACAAATTCAAACAGATAGGCAAGTGTGTGACAAATAGTAAGCTGAGATACCTTTCCAGGACATATATAGATCCCATAGACTACATTATTTCCATCTACCTTGTGATTTTCCCCTGCCACGGCCCTGACCACGGCGCTTCCCCCTCACAGCACAACCAGCCTTCCTCACCCTTGTCACTGGGAGTGAATCTGAGAAAGAGAGAATAAAAAGGTTTTGAAAGAAAATATAATATTACATGCAGTTTATGTAACACACTATCTCAGAATCTTTAAATCAAAATATAAAACCTGCTTTTCTCTAAGGGTCTGAAACTTGGAAACTAACATCTGTTCTTATTAGAAAGTTACAGAGTTTTATCCACAGATCTTTGAGACAGATTTTAGGGCTACAATGGTTTCACCATGTTTCAAATGAGGATTTGTGGACAAGAGCTAATGTAAAACCATTCAAACTGGAATACTTAAAAGGAGATGGAAATGGGTTGGACACACATTAAGGCATCCTCCAAAGAGAATAGCAAGAAAATCCCTAACATGGAATCCTAAGGGTATGAGGAAAAGAGGTAGACACAGAATGTCATGGAGGGGAGACGTTAAGGCAAATGCCAAGAGATTTAAAAAGACATGGAATGAAATAGAGAGAGACACTTGAAATAGAGATCATAGGAGGACTATTGTTCATGACCTAAGCTTCACAGGGAGTGACAAAGGCTAGAGAGAGGGTGTAACACACAGTTCTCATCATTGCTGGGAAAGATATTTTTAAAAGGGAGGGGTTGACCCTTTTACGGAGGGATCTGATTCTAACCAAACTGAAAAAGGCAAATCAAAATTGATATGTTTTTATACCAGATATATCAGCTTTCAATGGATTGCCATAAGCCAAAAGCATGCATTTTGATGTCTAGTTAGGGGTTTGATAAGAAATAACTTAAGCATTGAAGGGTTAAAGCAAGAATTAAAAAGCATTAAAAAAAATGCAGTGTTCAGGCTTAGCTGGTTACAAATCAACAGTGGAACAAAACATGGGACATCCCTGCATATATATTTTGGTCTTGCACTTTTGAATTACCAACACAACAATTTCTTTTGCCTTTTAAAAAATCAATGAGAAGCTGTTTCCACAAAGGACATAAACAGGTACATGAAATTAAAAAAGGAAAATTTAAACTGGGACATAGCTAATTTGAATTGGTACAATTGAGAGCAAGAAATATGAGGATGAGGCATGTATTGTCTCATTTATTCATTATCCCTCCGAGAAATATCCAGATCAGAGTCCTCTTCATCACATAGATGTAAATGACTACATTCCTACCTACCTGGTGATTTGCCCCTGCCACCCTTCTGGCCCCTACCAGCATTAACCTTTCTCACCATCGTCACAGGGTACGGCTCTGAGAAAAAAAATGGATTAAGAAAAGAAGATAAAATGTTGGTAAATTGCAGAACGACTTAAGATAAGATAAGATAAGATAGCTTTACTGATCCCTCACAGGGAAATTATTTTACAATGTTACATACAGACATAGGGATGCGCCATAAGACAGGGAACAATAAAATGAATAGGCAAAAATAAATCATAAACATAAATGATCAGTTAAAAAAATAACATAATGAATAACAGATAAGGCCTTTGGTGTAAAGTGTTCAAGATCGAAATGGACATAGGCAAGCAGGAATGGCCATAACGATTAGTCCTGACCTTTGGCATCCTATATCTACCGCTACACTATATATATCTACTGTCAAATTCGTCATGACGGGGATGTGTCTCATCATTAAGAATACACTTGACCTTTTCCGTCGTTCTTGATTCACAGTCTGTCAATCTTGACAAGTCTTCTCACTAGCTTTCTTTATAACTTTGTCAAGTTTTATCACTAACTGTAACGTTACCAACCCAGCATGGGATGCAAAAGGCCAGAACACTTTTCAAAATTGAAGTATAGAATATTTGCATCAGCTTATTATCAATATTGAATTAATTTAATTTTCGTAGGCAATACATACGTGGTTTAAGTTTTTTAATGTTTTCAGAGTTGTGGCTCCAATTTAATCTATTGCCAACGACTAAATCAAGATAATAAAAAGAATTAACCCGCTGTACAATTTTATTATTTATAAGAATTTCGTCCTATTTATTATATGATTTTCTAAAGTCTATTGCTATTTCTTTGGTCTTATCTATGTTGAGCTCAAGGTAGTTACGTTTGCACCAGTCCACAAAAGTGTCAATCTGTTCAAGATAGTGACTGTCTTCGTCATCCGAAATAAGTCCTGTCAGTACTGTGTCGTTAGTGTATTTGTCAATGATGCAGCCGTCATATTGTGGTCTACACTCCGAGGTATATATTGAGAAGAGGAAAGGGACAGTTCCCTGAGGAGCGCCAGTATTGGTGGTAATTTTGTTAGATGTGATGATAGATGGGCTGATTTGTACAATTTGTGGTTGGGGCGTTGGACATTGACCAACCCTGCTTTACCACTGACACTGACAACAACCTGCATCATGACACCAGAGGAAACAGTCTGAAACTGCTTAAGAGATGACATATGCGACTCATCCTACACAGCGACAGCCTTTCCTATCAAGTTGTTAATTTGTAGTCTGTGTTGCTGGTGCCAAAAGTCAACAACTTCAAAAATCTACTGGATAAACACTGGGAGGGTCTGCCCGCCTTGTACGACCCTGAGTGCTTACAACAAACTTTTGTAAATGCTTCTGTGCTACTCATGCCACAACAGAAGTTACCCAGTTTTACGGAACGATGAACAGACAAAGAGTCTACACATCGAAAAAGTTCAATGTTCAAGATATACAGGAACCCAGATGTTGGACAAACTAATAACAAAGATCAATAAGAGTGACGAAGCCTTACCATGTTCAAACAAGGCTTGCAAAACTGTTGAATGGGTGTTTTGTCCAAAAACAGTATTTTCGACTACTTGGGAAACACCAGCAATTTCATCATCAAGGTCGGCCGGCTCCTGATAAATTCAACATTAAACAAAATCATGTCCACATGTTGGATCATACATATTTTTGTTTTTCTTTTAAGAAAACTTGATTTTAAAACATAAAGCTAAAAAATAATTCCGCTTAAATTCAAAGATCAGAAGGAAGCAATTTCAGAAAGAATACAAAAGAACAAGAAAACTTAGGTTGATGATAATAATGAACCGAAGGGTGTTCGACTCATTCCTTATAAAAAAATATACAGTCAGCTCCTAACGCATACAAATAATAAATTGATAGCCTTTGACTAAACTAATGTTAGCATGTTAAGAAAGTGTAATTAGAATTGTACATATATGGTGTGGTGTGGTGTGATGTGATGTGGTATAATGTGGTGTGGTTTGGTATGGTGTGTTGTGGGATGGTGTGGTATGGTATGATATGGTATTGTGTGCCTAAATGCATTTTACTCCTTCCCTAAAAGGGTTTCATTTTTCAAGCAAATTCTCAGCTTAACTCATAAAGAGAGAAATAATTTAAAATCATTGAAAATGTCTACAGAATGAAGAGAAATTAGGTATAAAGTATTGGAGAAAATACCTCTTTTACAGGGACAACCTGCATGATTGTTTCTTCATTCTGAAGGACACGAAAAAGGGTGGCGGTTGGATCAGACTCAGTCTCCGCCGAGGGCTCGGCCGTCCATTGACTTGTATCCATGGCAGTCTCTTTTATGAGAGTAGAAAAATTGCAGTCTTTGATTTAATGATGATAATAAATATGATAATAACAAATAGCACTTGTAGGCTCTACCCCATTGAAAACAGACTCTAAGCCTTTCACAGTGAATTTTCCAGAATAAAATTAAAGAAGGACACACCATTTACTAAAAGTAAAAGTTATAATAGAAGTAGAATGGTGACATTTTAGCTTTGAATTAAAAGCAACCAAGTCCCTGATCACCTCACATGCCTTGGTAAAGAGTTTCAAAAATTGGGAGCTGAAAAAATAAAACATAGATTTATAGAGCACCTTTTCCCCTTGGAGCTTAAAGCCCTTTACAACGGCAGTAACAAATAACAATGAATTAAACAGAGAAATGAAGACAATACTGATGACCACATTCTTTGCATCAATCCACATAATCACAAGCACAAGTGCACACACACACATTAGCATACATATGCACATACTCATGCACAAACACGGATCAGATCTGAGAGATAATCCTATAGCAAATTATAGCAATGGCGATGTACATTCATAGATGATTACACATACACACACAGACACATAAACATAAACACATACACACACAGCACAGGTCGGTAATAACACATATTAGAGCTGAGCACGGACCAGTCTTTACGGTCCTTGGCCTGCTGCCTACTGTAGGTGATTTAAAGATAGTCTACAGTCTGGTCCGTCTGTGTGCACGATCTGGTCCTTGGACTGCCATCCAGACCTAATTAACCATAGCAAAGCTTGACTACTGCTCTTTAGTGCTCCGCAAATTCCCGTCCCCTGCCACAGAGCACTCATAGCATCTAACCGTCTTAGTCTTGAACTATTCAATTTCATCTGGGGACATAAATTCATTATCCCAAAGCTAAGATCAGTAATGGTTGATAATATGAAAACTCTTTCTTCCCTTCTCAAATTTCCAATGAGATCAACTGCAAATTCCATAGATTAGATACAATAAGCGATGGTGTCATCTTGTGCGGCATGGTTTGACTGCTAATCCCCACCGCCCCCCCCCCCCCCCCCAACTTCCAGTCCAGTCCCTAAAAAAGCAAACCAGAACTGTAATTCTGCATAATGATTAGGATTGAAGAGGTTCAGGAGGATATAAATTTTTGTCGTCAATATATTGAAGATTCTTACCACAATCTGTTTGAAAAGCCTCTTCATCCTCGGCTTCTGTTTTAACTTGCACCAATTGACACATATCCATGGACATTATCTTGACTCAAATTCTAAAACGACTTCTAAATAAATAAAAAAGAGAAAAAAAAATCATCTTATGAAAAGAGAATTTAAGATTTGCCTCATTTACTTACCATCTACAAGCTACCTTTAAATTCAGTATACAGTTTCAAATTCACTTAGAGTGTTTGTTACAATGAGGTCACAGATCATACATTACAGCTGCCAGACCAGAATTTCAAAAAAAGGAGGAAATCTTAGGGATGGAGAGTAAATTTGCAAACAAAACATCTTATGACCATATTTGATTATAATTTGGTGATTAAGTATTTCATAAGAAATGCGAATATTAATGATACCACAACAATATAACAAAGTTAACAGTATCTATGAATATGCAAATTTATTTATATCTAAATTTGTTTTTATTGTCAACGAAATGGCTGAAATTATTTAGCAGAGATCTAGCAACTAGAAGTCCGATGAAAACAAGTAAATTTGAATAAATATTTTTTAACATTTTACATGCGATTGGCAGCCCCCATATCTTATGTGTATCTAGTTAAAGAATAAATTATTTTCTTTCCAACGACAAACAAAAGGAATAACAGAAACATTATCATCAAGAATAATATAAAAATTACAGACAATTCAAGAGAAATAAATTAAACAATATCCCTTTTATTTCTTTCACACAATTTCTAGGCGCCTTCATTTGTATGATTTATCCAACCATGGAAAAAACGTTTTTCGAGTTTCTCCCAAATTAGTACAGGGACCAATTAGGCATCAGC
>JAUEKZ010130850.1:0-15257 GCA_031471865.1 Melibe leonina | reverse complement strand
AGAGTGCTGGAAAAAGTAAGATGATAGATCAATCCAAAAGATAAGAAACAGAAGTAGCGCCCACCAGAGGCGCCCGCTGTGTGCATGTTAAGGAGCACTGGAGAGAGTGCTAGTAAAAGTATGATGATATATAAAGCCAACAGAAAATAAGCAGAAGTAGCGCTCACCAAGCGGTTTAATGAGGTCTCAGTGTATCTCATCACAAATGCAATTGGTTAAAAGATCTCCAAAAACTTACTGAGACTTGAGGGTTTCATGAGCTCCCCAAGAACATCATAGAAAGGCAAATGTTTCAATTTGACGTCTGGATTTACTGGGATGGGAGCTTGGGAGATGAGGGGCCGCATGGAGCCCATTCCGCTGTAGTCAATCCCAACTGGAGAACAAAGAAAAAGACAACAAATCAAAATATGCGAGATGCTTTACATCACCTGTAACATTCAGCAATGTTGAAAACACACATCAACCTTCCACATTTTGACTAAAAAACTTATCTTGGAATATTCTGTTTGCAATGCTAATTGGTCCTAATTTTGTGTAAGTTTTGAAAAAAGTTTTTTCATTTATAGCTTTCATACTCCACATACTAAAAATAAACAGTTTGTAGTACATGAAATTTCTAAACCATCAGACAATTTTTTTAATGCTTGGTCAATGGAGAAGACACAAACCTTGGGTTTAATTGGTTAACCAGAATACGCAAAATCTCAAACAATAACATATTATACCGGATAAATCAGATTTCAAGCATATATGTAAGTCCACTGAAATATTCATCTGGAATAAGAGCTGGCAAATATTGAAGATTGTGCTATCTGTTAGTAGGTCAAAAAATAGCCTTGGCATTGAAAGGGTTTAATATGCATAGGAAATTAAACTGTTCCACACAAAATATAATTTCAAGAACAGAAAACTGTTCCTAAAAAGTAATTTTCTACTATCAATAATTCCAAGCATTTGAGAATAAAGGCCTTTATATAAAAAAAGAAAGAACAATCAAGAAATTTTGTATTAACTCATTTCAAATTTCATTTATCTAACACTGAGCATCCACAACAATGTTTACTTATTCCTCTGAAATAAAACAGCCTTGTGTGAATAATGTAGCAATTATAGTGTTGAAATGAAAAGTAACATCTCCACACAGCTTTCAACACTTGAAAACCAATTAACCACCAAACATTATCATCATTCAAATCTTACAAGTGCATTCCACATGTACCATCCTTTATGACTAGTATTTCTTTTAGGCACACAACAAGTAGAGAACAACCAAAATATTTCAAACAATAGGATTAGCACCACATCCAGACCAACAGTGCACATCAATTTTATCACATACATCAAAATATATACATATATATGCACATCCCATGAAATATATGTCCCATGTTTAAATTGTAAAGTAAACATAAAAAAACAAAAACATAAATGTCTAACTTATTTTTGGTGGATAATCATAAGGGTGACGCATCCAATACATTTTAAGCCCCAGAGATTTCCAGCAAACGGTCAAGATGAGAACAAACCAACCACTTCACAAACTATCTAGCTAGCTGATACAATCAAATACATGTGTGTAGCAAGAGAAGAAAGTAATATTGAAAACAATTCATATTTGTGAGTACTTCTCAGTGAAGCTAAACATTGATATCAAAACCCCCATCCCCAATGTTCTTAGAAAAGAGTGACAATTGATCACAACAACATGGGTGGGGTGGGAGCCATAGGGAAAATTACAACAAAACAATCACAAAATCACACCATACTACACGCAAAGACACAACAACACAAATCCTGAACAAGGGGCAAAAAGACTGGATGGTATTCAATGTGAGAGAATAAACACTACACCCAATGTATCTGGGCTTCATTTCTCATTTCTTTTCTATCTTAGAACATGACCCATTTGACTTTCAAAGAAAAACAAAGAAGACTGAAAGCAAGAGGTCGGTTGGTGGGTTTTAGTTTTTTTGTCAATTCAACACTACTATGTCCTATCAAAGAATGGGTGCAAGTCCGTAGATCTGAAAAAATCTGCAGCGCAGCCTACCCAAAACAGGCCCATTAACCATGTAGTAGTTTTAAGATGCACATAATTCAAATGCAGAGATCTCTTAGACAAACAGTCAAAATATACTGACACCAGGCCAACCAGTCTTGGCACAGTTATCGTAATGCAGAGAGCCTTACCAGACAGCGCCTAAAATACAGATTTAAATGTTTTAAGTATGACATAATCAGGATTCAAACCATCAACTTAATGATTTTATGGCAGACCTAATAGAGTCCACTAATTGAACTAGGGATCTGATCATTGCAAAAAAAATAATCAAAAATATATATTTGTACAAAAATCCCCACCAACAACAACAAGCAAACAAGAAGTGCAAGCCTTCAACAAGTCAATAGAGATGAAATTATAGAAACTTATAATGCATGAAATGGCTAGCCAGCAATGTCAATGAGGCAACTGATGTGTCTGTAAGTGTGTCATGGTTCTAACTGAATTTGTGTGCTTCCATTTTATTATCATAATGCAATGAGCCCATGTGTTGCACACACAAAAATAGAGGTAACATAAATAGCTAAACCATTGGTAGTGAATGAAGAGTACTCCCAAAAAAGTATCCCAGTTGCCCTTCCTGTGCCCTCCCAAGACTAAAAGCATTGAGTTCAGAATTTTGAAAAAGGAGGAACTTTCCGCGTGGAACCCACTAACTTATACACATAAGCTGGAAAAGTCAAAAACAACAACAAAAAAAAGGGTAATAATAATAGAGAAATATTAATTTGCGCGTATATCCAAGAAACAGGTAGCAAAATACTGCAATGAATGTGCTAAGTGGTAATTATTCTTGATGAATTTTAATGCAAATTGATGACTTCAAAACTTTTCCTAGGTCAAGGTAAGAGTGGCTAAGATCATATCATACATGAAGGAAAAAAAACAGGAAAGCAGCGTGTGTAAGTTATAGAATGATGAGATAAAAGATATATGACCAAGGAGTACACTCAGAACTAATTTAAAAAATATCTAAAAAATAAAAACTGAAAAAATTTTTAAAAAAAATTAATGAAAAGGTGCTAGAATATGTATGAACACCAGCCAAAAGGGCCCTTGCATGCAGGTAAAACAAAGTTGATAAGTGCAGGGAGAAATCACTGGATACAGACCAAGTCAAAGGCTCATGCATACATCTAAATTATCAATTGCTTAAGGACAAGGCTTACCTGCACCCTCAGGAGGGTAACCAAGCATACCTGATAGAGGCAGTATAAAAAAAAAGAAGAAAAAAAAAAAAAGAAAAAAAAAAAGAAGATGGTTTTTATAATGACTGCTAAACATTAAAAAAAAAAGAAGAAAAAAAAAGCCAAATATGGAATCTCTGAGCCAACACAGAAAATGTTTTGCAACCATTTGCAACTACAGCCAAAATAACACAGGGGAAAAAAAGGTAAATCTATCTGTATTCTATTTCCTGTAAGAACTCTAAAACAAAAGCAGCAAGCTCTTGTTTCATTTTTCAAGACAGACAAATGAAACAGAAGCAACCACTACATTGAAAAAACAATGCAACAAAAAAAAAAATCACAACACAACAACAACCCAAACCAACCAAATTGAAACCATTCAGCAAGATTTGAGGGATCTAAGTAAAAGCCCCCCCCCCCACCCTGTTCTTAAACATCAAACTTGTCTCTTGAATTAACAAATGATTCAATGATAAAAATGCAGGACATGAGCAAATGATGTTATTCAATTTCAAGCATATATTTTCTTCTTAGAATAGAACCTATGAGTCTTAAAATCTAAAATAGCTATTAACTAAGAATAACAAAAAGACATAGCAGTAGCATTACATTCGTTCAACATGATAAAAACAAATGACATTTTTTTAGAGGAAGTTAAAGCTGCGAACCCAAGATGAAGCTGAACATCAAATTAGATACAGACATTGATAGCAATGTTAATGTCAGCTCTTTAAGTTATTGGAATCAGCCATCAGGAAGGAGGATTTGATAAGAGAACAAAATAAGAAAAAATATGGAAGAAACGACTACTTACCCTGATGACGATGCATCACTGGCATGTTAATATCTTTGGGTTGAGGGGCAGTAGGTTGACCTTTGGTCACCGGGTAGATTTGTCTGATGGAAAATGATGGAAAAAGTGAGTTAAACAAAAACAAATTAAAATATTTCTCAATTCCCCCCTTCCCCACCCCAAGGGGAAATTTTTTGTATCTTTAGGGTGAAACCAAAAATGAAGACCGGAATAACCCAGACACTACTTACACTGCTCTCTCTATTTTCGTTTAAGATGCTGTGGCAATGAGAATAATGTCAACATAGAAACCGACTAACGACATAAAATGGAAAAACATTATTCTTTCATTTAACTGGATAGAGTATTTCATCATGGTCAGTTACAAACTCTGGATTTGTTTCACCTGCATGCTTCTGTTTTAGTTAATTCTTTCATTTTGCACAAATTACAAGCACAAAGACATAATGGGATTGAGCAGAGTGGTGTTATAGATATCTCTTGTAAAATGGCAGAGACAGGATCTAATATGAATCAAAAATGAAAGTTTCAGACAGAAGGAACAACACAAAAAGGATACCAAATTGACAAAGGTAACACAAAAGCACTTTCTAAATACTGGGGTATCATAGCCAAGAACTATTTTCAGAATGATCGAGAGGGATGGTATCTAAAATTAAAGGAGTAGAATAATGGAGATATGGGGCAGGGGGGATAAGAGATGAGTGTGAAGAGTTACTGAAACTGGGCTAACTGATAGGGGTCAGGGGTTAATGACAGAAAGCTTTGGAGAGGGACATGGGAAAAAGATAAGGTGTGTGTGGTGGGTGATAGAGAGAGAGAGAAAGATAGTATAAGCAGTCTGTAACCAACCACATTGAAATGTGCTCTGACTGACAATGTGTGGAAAAAAAAGAGCAAAACACCCGACAGCAGCCAAAAAAATGTGAATTTCCGCCAATTGCTGAAAGATTATCATCACTGCTCATAGTACTGGGTAAGAAGAAATAGAGAGGACTATCAGTGCAAGAATATAATAATCTCATAGCCTGATTGTCTAGTTTCTCACAATATCAAAATGTACTCACCGATACAGCTCTCTTATTTTTATTTGCACAGGAAGGGAACAATTTTTCTGCACAAGAGTCAATGCACGTTGTGTCAATTCCTGTTTGCGTCCACTTTTATTTCTCCCAGCAAAACCAAGTAAAACATGTAATTCCGACACTCGGAAGCTCAATACCATTTGCTGGAAAAAAATAAAATAAATAAAAGGATACATTACAATAGTTGGTAAATTTAAATCTCTTAACAAAAGATCAAAGACCACAGGACAGGTGGTGAGCAAGCATTTAGTCAAATTTGAAATAATATGCAGTAAAGAAACGAGACAAAGTCACAGAAATAAGAAAAATGGAAAAACAGAAATGGACCAGAGTGACCCCGGGACCCTGCCATGGCAACCACTGCCTGGTCGACAGCACGAAACTACAAGCTTACTGACTTAGCCAAATGTTTTTTCTATTTTCTGTTTTCTTTGACTTTTGCTTTGATGAACACTTCTAAATGGCAGTCCTTCAAAGACTTGAGAGCCAAATGACTAGAAGAGCTTTAACTCTAGACAAAATGCGGGTATAATAAATGCAAATCGCCTCCAAAACCTTGAACATGAACAGTAAGTCTCTAAATAGAAATAAGTCTGGAAACAGGTCTAAGAACACAGCTTTCCAAGGAAACTTCTTGTCCCCTCAATCAATCACTGATTGGAGAGGAGGGGATGGAGGAGAATATCTACTAAAAAATCAAGTCTAGTCTATCTAGATCGGGTAAAACAGTTCCCTTCTCAGGGTTTGTATTTACACTCCAGACTGACGGTGACCCCTTGCTTCCCACCCCTTCCTTCCCGGAGAGTGTTCTAGTCCATTCAGAATGTCAAAAGGGTCCTTTTCGTTCAATAGGTGTGTTGTTCTTTCTGATTCCAAGAATACAATTCGTTAACAAAATCTCTAGACCGTCAAGAGACGTCTGGGTGTATCGAACCAACCAATATACCTCTTAAATTCGGCATGTCAACAAGATTTCATACTGAGTCCAAAGCAGCACTAGAATTGTTTCCTAATTCATGATAGAGAGTGAAAGCTTAGACGTCTCTAAGACATGGAGGTCTACATCTGGTTCAGTCGAGTAAAGGATGTGATGGCGGGATCACTCAACGTGATGCACAATGGTCTATAGAAAGGAAAGGTTAAATACTATCCTAAAAAATCTTTATAACAATAAGAAAATCGACAGTTTCTTACCCTTAGCTCTGCCAAATCCGCCATTTCAAGGAATAGCCGTTCCGTCCATAAGTCAAATGCTGCTGAAGGCGATGATGGCAATTGTTAACAATACGTTAAAAATTGGAAATTCTGCTTGAGAGGTTTGTTAAAAGATGTAACATCGATTAGATGTTATTTTCGATAGACCTCTAGCATAAGATGAGACTCCTGATCACAAATATCTCTAAATGGAGTAAATCGAATAAATTTTGTAAGAAAAAAACACAAGCAGAGACCTATCAGCCGGATTTTGACTCAACAAAACTATGGGGATATCACAAATTTGTTTCGGTTCTTTTTTTATGTTTGCAATTGTTAACGTTTCGTGATTGGTGAGTCTCACAAAGAGTCGAGGCAAACCTGCCCAACTAAAATTAGATTCCACGCGCGGTGCAATCTATGGAAACATGTTCTGTTAATTTTCTTATTTACGTTTATTATTATTTATGAATCTTGGCACTTAAAAATGCAAATAAAATAATATTTTTGTATTTTTATTTTTAATATAAAGATTGTATTTGTCTCTACGATGGAATACTTGTAAATTATCCATATTTAGTCAGTGTTAACCTCTATACACGGTTCCATACTTTTGTGTTGCGCAGCGAAGTTGAGTTTTGTCGCCGAAAAGAGAAAGAGGGCTGGGCTGGAAGAAATTGTTAACAAATTGAACCTGTTGCAGGCACATAGCTAACCGAAATGTTAACATTTGTCAATATTGAAGCTCTTGTGCGATGGGGGTCTTGTAGGTCTTGTCTAGGTACCTGGACGAAACATCTATTTTTGTTTTCAGTTTAGACTAGTCTACCAGATGATTTATTGTAAGAACAGCCTTTTTGGCTTACTGTCTGATTGAAAAACGTAAGGTAAGGAAAGTAGACGTCTATCTAGAAGTCAAGACCACCGTTGCTCTATTCTGTTGTTTTTTCTTTCATTTAATGGGAAAGGAGATTTGCTACCTTTGACATTTCTTTAGACTTTGTTGGAGTTCAACAAAGCAGCTTCGTAGATTAGTATTAGATTCTAGATAGACGCTTAGACTGCTTACGGTCACTGTTCTTTCTAGCTAATTAGCAAATCCCTTTTTCATTAGACTAAGTTATGCCTCTATCGAGACTGTCCATATCTTGTCACTCTTTTTTATGTTGGCTTCTGGCGCTTTCACTTTCAAAGTGGAGTTCTTAGACTTTCCTATTGCTTCTTCCTCCACTCTGTTTCTGAAGTGGCTATTGATCAGCACTTGAGTTCCTATAATAGCCTCCCAAGCTATTATACCTAGCAGTCCTTATATGTGTTTCTAGCAGCAGTTATTCATCACATCATCCTTGTTTTAGTGCTGTCTGTCAAATTCAGAAAATCTATTAGACTATTGTGGGCGCATCAGCTCAGTTTGTAGAGCATCCATCTGACTGTTGTGATGAAGGTCCCAGGTTCAATCCCCTTCAGAGGCAGAATTTTTTCTGGGACCAGAAAACCCCACTGTCAACCCAGCAGTAAAATGGGTAGATGTCTACCTGGCCCTCCATACAGCAGTGTCTTTGTCCCACAAACAAATTGTAACATGCCTTACAGGCGCTTGTCTTGTTCTCTGTGTTTCAATGTTTGCTGTTGGCCGGGGAAAGTAAAAAGTGCTTCACAATAAGCATAATTCATGGATATCAGCACCATAAATAAGCCTTGACTTTAACTTTTTTAAAATTGAATTCTAGGAAATGGAATACTAGAAATGCAATACAATGAAAATTTTATGTTTAAAACACCAGAAAGGAAATATGACTTGTGTGAAATAAAAATCTTTTTCCCAATGTAAAATCTAGTAATGGGATGATAAAAAACATTTCCACCAAATTATTACAACTGTTTGTTATTTGAATAAATCAAGGGAATGATTATTATCACCTTGTTGCGAAAAGGGAAATTATTCGCAGTATGTTTTCAAGATGACGCGAGATGCAGGTTGTTCTCCAATGAAAAAGGATTGAGTTACCGGATGGCAATGGGCAGAGACAAGCAGTGATGTGTGGAACCTTTTTCTTACTCGTCTGCCTGCGCACTGCTTTGAAATTGCTTATTCTAGAGTTAGACAAATTTTGATGTCTACACTGTGGCCTGGCATTGCAAAGTCTCGTGCCTGTGGTTGAGCCTTTGAAACTTGCTTCCAAAATCTCATCACACAGACAGTGAGTGATGGAGCTTGTGGCTTTGCAACACCATGTGATGACTTTAATAAGTCTACAACACTTGACTTCCTATTTGGCTGACATTTCGTTTTTTCAAGGAAGAGGGGCTACAAGCACGTATGTACTGTTAGATCCACAGGCTAGAAGTACATCTGTACATAGGTGCATGTAGCCACTTCATTTTTTCTAACAGCAAGCCAAAATGAAAGGCTCTATTGCAAAATTCAGGGATTTTAACTCAATTTAAGAGTTTTTTTTATTTCTCTGAATTCTGTCTGGCTTTGCCCCTCTATTTACTTTATTTCATATTTTGTCTACAATTTAAATTTCTTGTTTTCCCTCAGGAGTATCACAGTAAAGATGTCTGTAGACTATGCATCAGGCCTCTCCTCATATGGGAACAAAGGGAAATGTGGTTTACCAGAGACGTTTGATTCTCCAGAAGTTCTTGTAAAGAAGCTTGAGGAGCTTGTAAAGCTGATCAAGGACAGCAGACACGTTGTCTTCCATACAGGAGCTGGCATCAGCACCTCCGCAGGCATCCCAGACTTCAGGGGTCCCAAAGGTGATTATTGGTTTTTTTTGTTTTTTTTTGCCTGTTTAACTTGTGTGATGAGAGCCACATGCCGGATATGGCAGCCTACTCTAGACGCTTCTTGACTTTGAATTAATCACGGCTGACAGCATAAATTGCCACTTTGTTAGAGCACAGCATGTTTGAGCTTGGTCAATACACAATTTGCTCTCGATTTTGTCACGTCTATGATTTTGCTACAGACTTTTCTCAAGTATTGTCGCAAAGCAAACCCTACCAGTTCTTAGGCAGATGCCCTATTGCTTGAACTTTGGAGCTGGACTGATGATGTTTCAATATTTTTAGTGGCTCTTGTCATATCCAACCTATACATGGTTTATGTTTGCTTATTTTATAAACATGTGAAAATGTTTGGATTAAAGCTTGAAATCATTCTCTATGTTATATTGTTTACCCTTGAACTGCTATTAATGGGAAAAGGGCACAAAAGATACTATAAACTTTTATTATTATTATCATATCATCATTTTCTAATTTAAGGTGTTTGGACTCTTGAAAAGAAGGGAGAAAAACCAGAGAATAACATCACCTTTGAATCTGCTCAACCAACATTCACTCATATGGCTCTTGTGGCCTTGGAAAGACAGGGTAAATCCTGATTTAAGAGTTGAATCCTCAATTTTTTAAAGAAATTGCACACATTTTATGATAATTTTTTTTAAACCTTTTTAAATTAAAAACTGATTCTACAGTTCTACTTTTTTTCTTTTTTTTTTAATGTGGAGTTAATGTCACTATGAGACCTTCTGCTATTTTCATTTTCTTTTATATGTGTACACGAAAGAATTTAAAAGGATTTGATAATTTATTTAGCTCAGTCTCTCACATTTTTAATTATGTTTTTGTTTCTTAGGGATTGCAAAGTATGTTGTGAGTCAAAATATTGATGGGCTTCATATTCGATCTGGTTTTCCACGCAACAGACTATCTGAGCTCCATGGAAACATGTTTGTTGAGGAATGCAACAAATGTGGACATAAAGTATGATTTTGACAATTCTTTTTGTTGTGATTTATTTTTTTTAAAATTTCATTGACCAAGTCAAGTGTTTGTACAAATGCAAATTGGTCTCAATTTTCTTCAATTAAAATATTCTATGCCACTCTGTTAATGTGAAAGGATTTTTTTTCTAACATGTAAACTTCATGTTCTATCCTCTGGGCTTATTATAAAGTAAAAATAAAGAGACAAATCGTCACGGTCATAACCCAATTGCCCAAGTCATTTTTTTGTGTTTTGAGTAACACAGCTTCAAAGTTGAAGGACGTCCTCTTTCCACCAATAACATAGAGAGCTAAGACAATTCAAATCACCCTTTATTTGATTGGCTACTGACTTAGGCATTTGTGGTGGTAGTAAAATAAGAACCCTTTTCAACATAGAGAGGCATTTTGATAAAAAACCACCTAAAAGTGACTTAGGCAATTGTGTTATGACCTTGACAAAATTTAAATTGGCACTTTCAAAACATCATTCAAGTTTATGCGCAGCCAGTTATGACGAAACACTTTAAATATTACCTCATTTCGAATTAAAGGTTGTTTTAATACAAACTGGATATAATAAACCTTGCTTGAAATAAACTTATTTTTTCTTATCCTGTTTATGTATCTTAATTTTTTTGTTTGTTAATTGAGAGTTTTTGGGCACTTTCAATACACAAATTTAACTTTACCTTATCATCCTCATCAATTTGTAACCTAATTCAATGTCTGTGTCATTGTTTTTCCTCTGCAGTTCATAAGATCTTCTTGTGTGTCAACCATGGCTAAGAACTTAACTGGCAATTCTTGCACTCAAAACAAATCAAGAAACACTTGCAGGTAAATTGCCTTTTTGAAAAAAAAAATTACTATTGTTACTTCCGCTTCAAGACTTTCTGATCAGAGATTTTATCTCCTTACACTGAAAGTCTGTTAGGAGGTGCAGTAGCTGAACTGATAGTAACACAGCAGTGAGTCCGAGAGTCAATGGGTTTTAGTCCAGCCAGTGGCTTCCTTTGGTATTAAAATAAACTCCAATCGACTCACATCACTGAAGTGTGTAAATGGTACCAACCTAGGCGAAACCTAACAACCTAGGCGAAACCTAACAGGTTAGGTTTCGCCTAGGTACCAACCCATTTGTTCAGCTTGAAAACTAACCTACAACAGACCTGCGTCTTGTCCAGAGGATACACTCTAGCTTTTTTGGATAGAAAGCTTTAAATGAGTTTACAGTTACAGAATGTCAATATATCCTTGTATACATGGATTTGTAATTTTTTACTTGATTTTTTCAGAGGCAAACTGATAGACACTATTCTAGACTGGGAGGACAGCCTTCCAGAGGATGACCTTCAAAAGGCAGAGGAGCATTCTAAGTATGACATTTTTTATGATTTCCCTTACTATGTCTTAAATTTCTTATTCATAATCTTCAGTTA
This sequence comes from Melibe leonina, assembly GCA_031471865.1. Taxonomy (NCBI): domain Eukaryota; kingdom Metazoa; phylum Mollusca; class Gastropoda; order Nudibranchia; family Dendronotidae; genus Melibe; species Melibe leonina. The sequence goes on along the minus strand of JAUEKZ010130850.1, from coordinate 3,688 downwards.
AATCTTGTGTAACCAGGTTCAGTTTACAAAGTGAATGGAGAAGGAAAAAGAAAGAAAGAGAAGAGGATAAATGAAAGGTTCAAAATGGTCAGACGAGCCCCCAATTTTGTCACCCAGGTCTAAAACAAATTAACCCGAGAACAAGATAAAAATAAGATTTATACCGCTTTATTCAAACATAAACAAGTAAAATAATAAAAGTAAATCCAATACAATGGCTAGAGAAAATAGTTTAGAGGATTACTCTGGATGGATAAACTGGGAAGGAAAATGGGGTAAAGGGAGCTAACTCAATGAAATACTAGAGATACAAGGACTACTACAATAAAAAAAACAACAACAGAAAATAAAGAAAAAATAAAATAGTGGATTCTGGAAAAAGAGACAATCAAGGAAATTAATTAATACTCATGGTAGTTATCTGACATCCACACCAATGGAATAGTAATGGTTCAAACAATTTGATAGTATCACCATGATGCGTGTCTCTACAGATCTAGAGTCTACCTAATTAATTCCCTTGCTCTCTGCAGTCTACTCCCAGAGATCTACTCACTTTAATGCCTATCTGTAATAATTGAGCGCTGTGCCTGAGACAGTGTGATTCAAAGACTATGATTACTTACCTATAACATAAAACTTAACAGTAAACGAGGTCTAGGTATAGTAGTCTAGCATTAACGTGCTTCTCATTACATGACAAAACAACAAAAAAAACATCAAGAACTTTGTATACTTATAATCTATATAATGTATAGACTCATCTAGTCAAGTCAACATATAGACCGAATGCCTAAAATAACATACTGTATATGATACCCTGCATCCGTCTCACAACACGGAAACGCACATTAACTATCTTGACAAAGTAGGTTACAACACTCAATGATCTTAATTAATTATATAGCATCATGTGAATAGTGTACACTTCAATAGTATGTTATGATCATAAAATGAAGTAAAGTAAATATAAATGGTGTACAACTGACCTGAATTAGAATACCACAAAACTAAACAACACAAGTAGCTCTTCAAATATAAACCAACAAGAACTTCGTCCTTCTCACCCTACAGCCCAAGATACCACTGATTATAAAATCAGAACGATTACTGGATATAAACCACACAGACAAAGCCACCTGCGATACCACATTACATTACACCCCTCCTTCACAATCAGTTGATTATTCCCATGGGCCGAGATTAGTCAGGACTCACACTACTCACAGACAGAGAACACACAGTTGCAACACCCTAAACATCACTACTGAGCATCTCCAGCCAGATAAGACAACACAGACAGCAGACAGCTGATGTGAAATTCTATCACTTTTTTAGATTGTGAAATTTCCCCTGGGAAAAATCATTCACACAGGACACCAGGGCAGTGCCCGATAAGCTCCTCTCACACACAAAGACAATCTCTAATTCTAAAGATAATAGGGACAACTACAAAAGTGATACTCTATTATAAATCTCTCCTAACTACCCTTGACTATCTCTATCTTAGAATCAAAGGAAAGCAGACACACTACCCATACTATGTAACCCAGCACCTCTCCCATCAAAACATCACTAAAGGTCAATAGAAGAAAGGAAAGAAATACAATCCCACACAGACTTCCACTGCCCTTGCACACACAGCAGACAACAGATGTGATTAGAATACTAATTAGCTCCCGCCACAGTGTACTTTTCCCCCTTACTTTCTAAAATAAATATCTTCTTAACTACAATCTCTCCTAGCTACCCTGGACAAAAACAGACACACTACCCATGACACATATAATTATAATTAATACAACAGTGACATGTTAGACTCACATAGAACTAGTAAAACCTAACTTAGTGTAAACCTGTGTGATAGATAAATGCACCAAAAAAAATTTAATTTTAATTGTTTGTTTTCTTAACCAGAAAAAGTGACCTCAGCATTTGCCTCGGCACAACTCTACAGATCAACCCCAGTGGCAACATCCCACTTCTGACTAAAAAGAATCGTGGAAAATTGGTAATTGTGAATCTGCAACCGACAAAGCATGATAAAAAAAGTGATATGAAGATTTCTACTTATGTTGATGACGTTATGAAACATATATGTAAAGCTTTGAATGTGGAGATTCCAACGTATATATGTCCATCGATTTCATTATTCTCTATTCACTCAACAGGGTCTAAAACAAAAATAAATGTAAGTGCTGATGAAATTTTGATGAATAACTTTAATGAAAACTTTAAAGACAATTTTACTCAATCTGATTTCACCAAGCAAGAGTTCTCACCATGTAAAAAAATGAAATTGGATTTGGATGGGAATTGTCAAAGCAATGGCGGGATCCAATTGAAATCAGAAGAAAAAGATTTGAAAAGTGCATTGTCTATAGAAGACAAAAAATTGAATTCAGAGACCATTGAAGGCACTAAAGATATAATTTAACAATATTTACGTTTATTTGTTGTGAACACTAGCAGCTAATGCAGAAAATGAGAGTGGTAATTTAAACATGAATTTTTTTGCAATTGCTGCAGACAATGGTGCTTAAGATGAAATGACATCATATTATTAGTATGAAAAACTTTTTGTGTGTAAAAAACCATGTTGGGCCGATTTTATCACAATGCAAGCTTAATCTGAAACTAGATTTTAAGTTTAGTTCAGTTTAAGTGGATTTTAATTATTTTGAGTGGTAAATAATTCATTACAAGCCTAAATTGAGCTAAATTTAGAATTAAATTCAGACTAAAATCGTGTCTAGTGTCATGAAATTCAATATGTCGTCTTGTGACTTGGACTTTACATGTTGATTTGCTGTAGCTAAAGATGGTATGAAATTTTTTTATTATCATTTAGAGGATTGTCAAAATTAAATGAAACATTTCAGTTATGGAACTCATTTTTTTTTCTACCTTCTTGTAACTGTATTTGTAATAACTGTGAATGAACTTGGGATAATGTGAATGTGTATGGAGCTTATTTGTAATATTTCGGGTGTTGAGGCACTTGGTTCAATTCAATCAGGAACAAGACCGAGCGTCTGGTGATGTGAGGGTAGATTTTTATATAATTGTATTTTTATTCAAACAATCAGTTGTTTTAAACTTTTGATGTATTCTTAGGTGTTAAGTTTATGATGAATAAACTTATGTCTCTGTGTCATTTTGGTTGTGTTGCTTTTATGTTAAAGATCTCACATTAATTAATTATGATGGGGTTTCTGTTTCTCCTCTTTCAACTTTAACTTCTATCATACAACTTCATCTTCTCTGTTTGGTTGTTTTCATATTGTCTGCATTTTATGTTAACCCAATCTGCATGTGGGGTGTATTTTTAGAGCTCAGAGATAATAATAGTGATATTTCTTTCAATTTTAGGGCGTTTGTAATGGGAATATTTCGTTTAGTTTATATCCTCAAACATTCCAGTCGACAACGCGTGAGTTGCTTTTCGCTTGTTGTATTGATCTTTTCCTCGAGAACACCACTCAATCATTTAATTCACAACACATGTATTGACTTCAACACATCCGTTGAACTTAAATCCTATCCCCCCACCTGTGTTGAACTTTTCACTCACCTGCACTAACAGGTTGAGGCAATCTTAACTTGACTCTTTTGTTTTGTTTTGTTTGTTGAGAGTTTTAGGGCACTTGCAACTGCTATGGTCATATAAGCGCCCAGGGGTAAGTAA